>OX463859.1:30279318-30564550 GCA_949825065.1 Odontocerum albicorne | reverse complement strand
CCAGATTGTACTGTATACAGCGTAAGTGCAATACAATACAATATATGTTTTCAACATACAGTTATCATCAGCACACGTTCCCATTGGACATTTATTTGTATGCCACTCATTTATCCCTGTAGTTCCCAATGTTAGGTATGTATGGCCAACCTCTTTCTCGTTGGTTGGGAGATATTGCCACGTGGCAATAAGTCCGCCAGGTTGTACTGTATACATCGAAAGTGCAATACAATACAATATATGTTGTCAACATACAGTTATCATCAGCACACATTCCCATTGGACATTTGTATGCCACCCAATTTACCCCTGTAGTTCCTTCACAAATGAATCTACAAATATGCAAATATTAAATAATCAGGAAAATGTATCGCTTCTTTAACTAAAAAGAAAAGTTTGACACTTTATTTATTTATTTTTATTTATTATTACACATGACAAGAAATATACACAATTTGAGAAAAAACAACAGGTAATTTGATTTGGACATATAATTTTAATGGATCTGGGTTTGTTGCCTTTCATTTGTCATATCCCCAGTAAACTAGGCTTTTGCCTGTATCTCACTGAGGATATTTAGCATGAAAAAATAAATCGATACTTCTTTCCGATTTTTGATAACACAAAAAAAAAACCCCGTTGCACGCTCTCATCAACCTGACAAACAGTGACACTCAACTACAACTGGAAACATCTTGCGAAACTCAACTCCTCACACATTATTACTCCAGAAACCCAAAAATATTCATCCCACAATATACCGCACACAATCATAAGAATAAAAATCAAAACAAATTCAAAACAAAAAAAAAAAGAAGAAAAAAAGAAAATCACACAGAAACACAAATACAAAAACATCCAAAATTAAAACAACAAGAAGAGACCCACACTCACGAGCTCACATAAATCCGTAATACTTTTTCCTCGACAGGGACAAACCGTGATGGTGGGTATGTGTGTATGTGCAAGTATGTATGGATCTTGGTATTTATGAACGTTCAGTCAATTTGCAATTAAATGCGATTGACATTGAAAAATACGAATTAATTAGCAAAGTAAATCGAAATGCCGGCACAGTAAACAAGTCTGCATGTCTGTTTATACAGGTAGCCCAAAAAAAAGTTCACTTTCAATAAAATTATTTAACACTTTTATTGCAAATACTATCTGACGGGCTTATTGCCAGGCGGCAATATCTTCCAGCCAACCAGACAAAAGGGAATGAAGCAAATTACATGGTCGCAAAAAAAAAACATTCAAATGACTATCCATCCCCACGAAATCAATAAACACATACGTGAGAATATGCCCATAAACCCCACAAAGACAGACAATCACCCGAACATTCCTTTTCATATAAAGTGAGATATCATCAATCAAACGAAAAGGAAAGGATGGTGGAGAGAAAAGAAAAAATCAGGAATGAAACACATTGTATTACTAACCAGAAATTATGAGTTTTTTCAGTCGCTTCTTAAAGCATCGCAAAGACGGAGCGAGTCTAACATTGGTTTATAACTGATTCCTGAGTCTCCCTGCATGGACAGTAAAGGACGACGTAAAAAATGAAGATAAGTGAACCGGAAAGGCTAATAAACAATCTATGTTTGAGCATAGCGCTAGTCTATGATCGGAAAGACGCTGATTTTTTTCGACGAGATAAAAGAGGGTGGCGGGACAGTTATGGATATTATACACTACATATAGTATGTGAATTTGGTGTATATTTCTCACGTTTAACCAGTTCAGTACTTTATGGTATGAAGTTATATAATCGTACTTTCTTAGGTTAAAAATTCATAATATAAATTATTAGTTGTAATCAACCGATTGGCTACTTTGATCTAGTGGCTTCGAAGGATAGTTTAACATGTACACCGCGTTAAAAATCAATTTCCACGAATCCTGTGCGCGGCACAATTTCCACAATTTCGGCGTTTTTTTAATTTCTAAGTTTAAACGCGTATTTTGTTTAGAACCACTGATATTTGATAACACCACCAAGTAAACATGACATTCAAGTAATTTTCTGATAATAAATAATAGTCATTACTCTTAAGGAGACTCATTAAATAAAGGAGATAAACTAAACATTACGTAAAATACGCAAAGGAATGCTACAGATCAGATCACAGGCGTTTGTGCTTCCCGCGAGGAACACGTTAATTGCATTTGAAATTTCTCGTTAAAGTCCTGGTAACTTGCTGGGCTGTTTGAACTCCAGACCTTAAGCCACTTTATAAGGGGGGGGGAAATTGCGCTGCGAGACATTTCCCTTCTCCCGTGATGTCGGACCACAAGTCCGTCGGCACCACTATTATTTTCACACTCGGATGTGTCACCATCAGAGGAGTCCCTTTGGATAGTTCCTCCTTCGTCACTATATAACTATATAACATTTTGGTATCCCCACAAAAAAATCGAGTGGGGGGACTAATCAGGACTTTGTAGTGACCACACAATGTCACCCATTCACGAAACAAGTTTTCAAGGGAACATGTATTAAACCACTTCTAAATAAGTTTTCAAGGGAACATATTTTGAACCACTTCTAAATAAGTTTTCAAGGGAACATGTCTTGAACCACATCCAAATAAGTTTTCAAGGGAACATGTCTTGAACAACTTCTAAATAAGTTTTCAAGGGAACATGTCTTGAACCACTTCTAAATAAATTTTCAAGGAAACATGTCTAGAACCACTTCTAAATAAGTTTTCAAGGGAACATGTATTGAACCCCTTCTAAATAAGTTTTCAAGGGAACATATTTTGAACGACTTTTAAATAATTTTTCAAGGGAACATGTCTTGAACCACATCCAAATAAGTTTTCAAGGGAACGTGTCTTGAACCAGTTCTAAATAAGCTTTCAAGGGAACATGTCTTGAACCACTTCTAAATAAGTTTTCAAGGGAACGTGTCTTGAACCAGTTCTAAATAAGCTTTCAAGGGAGCATGTCTTGAACCACTTCTAAATAAGCTTTCAAGGGAGCATGTCTTGAACCACTTCTAAATAAATTTTCAAGGAAACGTGTCTTGAACCACTTCAAAACTGTTATTGGATGTGTGACAAGTGGCCCCGCCCCATCTTATTGAAACCACGTTCTCGAATTTTACCCCGGAAAGTCTTGCAAATTCAAAGTCAAACACTCTCAAAACATATAAATGTAACGCTCCGAATTAAACAGTGCACTTTATTCTGGGCCATCTTGTATACAATTATTATGAATATATTATAGCCACTGTATATAAACTTAATTTTATCAATTCGACAGAATACAGGAAAAATAATAGGAAAAAAATCAAACGAATAATATTCTTAAGGTTCAAAAGTTTCCGGCCTGCATCAGTTATAACCAGCGTGATAAAAACGGGCATCACACCGGTCGGTCACGCTTACAACATTGTCAGGCGATATTACAGTTAATATTTTTATATTTACATACATACAAGGGTTGATAATTTTTTTTTTTTTTAATTTATTTCATGTGGATGTTTGTTTTTGATTGACCCCATCTTTTTTCCTCACGTTGGCGACACTGTCTGTGGTGTACATTTCAATTTTCAGCCATATTGGAGGCACAGATTGTGTTTGGCAGGCAAGTATTTACAACGCATTTTAGCACGTCGAATTTTTTTTAATGTTTTACTCCGTTTGCGTGAGGCAATTCGAAGAAAACGATCGGAATTGTGGGCAAAACACTCCTGGATTTTGCACCACGATAATGCACCGGCTCATACTTCACTTCTAATTCAGTTCAAAACCAACACTCGTAATGCCGCAGCCACCGTATTCACCAAATATGCCCCCCCCCCTACGTCATTTTCCTGTTACCGAAGATGAAGATGACATTGAAATCACAACGTTTTACGACCATAGAGGAGGTAAAGTCAAAATCGCTGGTGCAAAAAAACTTATCCCAAAAAGTGCGTTCCACAAATACTTTGCAGATTGGCAGAAATGTATTTTATCCAATGAGGACTACGTTGAATGGGACAATATTAAATAAACACTTTTTGATAAAAAATTAAATTCCCTTTATTTTTTTTAAGTCTTTCTTCATTAATTCGTTCTACATGTCCAAACCATCTCAGCGTGTTCTCCTTCATCTTAATCAACACATCAGCTTTTAGTTCACATTCATCTCGAATCCTTTAATACATTGTCACCCCATGTAATGTGAGATAGATAACTAAGAATAGGATGACCAAGAAAATATATATGGTTGAACGAAGAGAAGCAGAAAAAGAAGACATCCGAGAGTTTCATGGTAGGAGCATGTTAGTTAGATATTGGAAGAGAGTAAGGTAAAAAATATGAAGAATAGAAGTTGTATGAGATGAACTATGGATGTGGTAGGGACGACGGGTGTATGTAAGTAAAGGAATATGTGACGCCCGATACTCTCTGCCTACCCCGTAAGTGGCATGGCGCGACGAGATAGAATGCAAATAGGTGTAACAATTAACAAGTATTGTAATTTGTTAGTCAAATACTGTTTATTCCATTTTATGATATATAACGGTATAACCTTACCGGTTTCGAGGTTTTCACCTCATCATCAGGGATCACAAACAAGACTGAATTATGTTCGAACTGGTACCGACATACACACTTCGAACAACCGACACCTTGAAACTGGTAGGGTTATGCCGTTATATAAAGTGGAATAAACAGTATTTGACTAAACAAATTACAATGTCTTTAACATAAACCTCCACAGTGTTAATGCCTTAACTATAAATAATATAATAATTTAAAAGTATTAAGTAATTGTTTTGCATTTGAAATGTGCTAGAGAAGGATGTTACGACTTCCATGGACAGTAAGGCGAACTAACGCCTCCATCCTCGAAGAACTGAGAATCACCGACAGATTGTCGACAATATGCCTTCGACGAGTGTTTCGATTCTTTAGACACAGCTCGTGGTCAAGGCTTCTGGTTACTGAAAGCGTTAAAGGATGACGCACAAGAGGAAGAGTCCCAACGCGTTAGACTGATCAAATTAGAGACGCGTTTGGACTACCCTTAACAACTGCCCTTCGAGCCGCGGAGTGCAGGGATGGATGGAGAGGAGCCGTCAGAGGATATCGCGGGAGTCACGATACTCATGTCATGAACTGCACGACAAGATGATGATTGTAAGGCACCGGCACAAATAACTGTACCATAGCCAAATGACTGCTGCGCAATGCTCGGAGAATTCGGGTCAATTCCAAAGGCGTTAATCGTTGAGAGAAGGTAGCGGGTGAAGAGATTCCTCTTATGGCAGGTTGTAGCAGGTCTCAAGTAAAACACAGTAGGTAAAGTGTACTGAGAATAAGAATGATTTATTTTGAAAGGGACCCCTCTTATGAACGGTCAGTCGGTCATCGCAAGCGCTCACACCTCGCGAAATACAACAATTTTCGGGAGTTTTGCGCAATGCTTAAGCCGACCGGCCAGCGATCTAGTCTCGACGCCCGTCCATAAGTCTATATTGACGCTGCGGTCGCGATGCAGCGCGGACCCAAACAAACATAAATATTTACGAACAAATATCAAATATAACAAGAATCTATACACATACAAATCAAAATATATCAATAATTTACACTTCAAATTACTAATATTATTCACATATAAAAGGGTGACGCATACGTCCGATATAATTATGATGAGTAACTGTTTTCGTACATCTTTAGATGAACTTTTCAGCTAGTAACAATAATAAAGACTTACCTTTTAATGTCGAATAAGCAACTTAGATTAACGGGGAAAAACAACCTTACACGCAAAGCAGACCGTAAGAACTGACCACAGAGAGACGTGTTATCATTAAGACATTATATGTTTCGAGCATACCCGAGTCTTGAAGATGTCTTATTTGATAAATATCAAACCTCGGGTCAAAGAATGCACAAGTCATAGGTTTTCCCATATTATTTATGCATTATCAACTCGTATTCAATATGATTGGAATAAAATGTTATTGCTAAATTTATTTTTGCTATCGTATATCATACAATATGTTATATAGGGTCTTTCAAATTGAGCGGTTTTTTTAATTCAATTTTTTTTAATTCTTGAATAAAACACACAATTTGCTTTGATTTCAAAAAACTCTTTATTGGTCATTGAAGTATAATGTATGACATTTAAACACAAAAAAAAAAACAATATCCGCCAAATGTCCACCTCTTGAGGTTCCACAAATGTCCACTCGTTTGTCAAAATTTTCGATGTCATTTTGGTATAATTGCGGTTCTAACTCGCCAATAACGCGAATAATTTCGTCCTTCAGCTCAGGAAATGATCGGGGGTCATTCTTATAGATCTGGCTTTTCACGTGACCCCAGAGAAAATAGTCCAACGGTGTCAGATCACGTGATCTTGGTGGGCAATTAACATCACCGTTTCTGGAGATTACAATACATTAAATAATTCAACAGTTTGAACGCGTTGTTGTATTGTATACGACTCCATTTTTATAAATGTCATACATTATACTTCTCAAATGTCACAAGACCCAGGCAAGTTCGCGACGCCATCTGTGTTTTGTCCAAAAATTAAAAAAAAAAACGCTCAATTTGACAGTATGACGATTCGATCGAATGATCGTTGCTGGGTTTCGTAGTCGAGGAAACCTTTGCCATTCCAACGTCAATTCATTTGACAAGCGAAGCGACGGCAGCAATTCATTGAATCCTTTTTCGACAGAGGATCATAGTTCACAACCATGTTTTCATACCCCGTGACAAATAACTCAATTGTTTTTTTTTTCTTTTCTACAGCAGAACATTAAAAAAAACATCGCAACGTTCAACACATCGTTGCCTTTGGACAGCACTCGAGAGTTTTGGTACCAATCGTGCGCTCACCTTATTCATGCCCAGATGATCGTGCCAAATTCGAAGTGCTATGGTTTCAGAAAGGCCACACCTTGTTGCTATTTTTTTTTTCAATTATATTCATCCATCTTGTAACACTTGCTCTTAGTGCGAGATGTTTAGAGTCGTATCCGTGCATGCACGCTCTAAGGCCTCGGCCACACAGGAAGGAGCCTCGCTTGATGCTTAGAGCTACGTTGCGAGTTAGGCGACATATCCTAGGAAACCAACGTACCGCATACTATCGCAGTGGCCACACTGAACGCTTCCCGCTACGTTGCATGACGATTAGTCATCGAGTGAATCTCCTAGCGAACATACGTGTTGGTTAATTTACAAGATGGCGGAAGTTTTAATGACAGCTGTGTATAAAAGGGAGCCTTTGTGGAACACATCGAGCAAATTATACAAAAATGTACCTGTAATAAAGTCACTTTGGAATGAAGTTGCACAGACAGTAAATAAATATGGTAAGTTATAATGAAAGTGGTTAGTTTTGAGAGTGACATCGTGTGTTGACTCAACTGCTCCCAACTGTCAAATTTATTTGTGCGTAGCACTTTGGTGTGGCCAGGCATGAAGTCACCTAGTATATGAGTCACGTAAAATCTAGCTTAGCACCTAACGAAACATTTTAGTGTGGCCTCGGCCTAACTGATACAGGTAGAATTTTTTTTAACCTTAATGGTATCATCACGCCCTTTCCCTTTTGATGTAGGCAGAAAAGACAGCGCTTAAATGAAAATAATGTTGGGCGCTTTATTATCTCTGCCTACTTCAACAGATAATGGTGTGATACGTATATACAATATGTATTAAAAAATACGGATGGTAAAACCAGAAAAAATGTTTAGAAAACGCAATGTTCTCGGTGGATACGTGTAAATATGACCTCGCGTGTCATGGAAATTCATTTTTCGTAAATAAGAAAATGTCTATTGTTGTTTACATTTCAATTTAATTAGGTATCCGGCGTGCTTCAAGGAAAACGGTGCCATGCCAGGTGGACAGGGTCGTACTACGAGTATATCGGCGGCCGTGGTCTAACTATTAGAATTCACGCGAAGGCTTCGTGCGATTGAGTTGGGAGGAAGAAGACATTTTATAGAAACATACATGTTCGTAAATTTCATAAATACCGCGAAGCTAGATCAATTTATCTTGGTCAATTCGAAACGCACTATTTGAATCGCGCGTAAAACGCCTCATCTGTACAGGGTCTAAAGCTGATAACACGACTTTTAAGTTCACAGAAAAGTGTTAGAGGAAAAATAAATGCGACACATGGATGAGCAATGGAAGATTATGGCAAGTTGAGGAATTGTACTAGTTAAGTAGCATTTTCTTCTCAGATGATGGAAGAGTTACGAGAAATACCGAACGGTGTGTATATATATAAGAAACAATGGGACACTAAAACATATATACTTGTTGTTTATAGTTAAGGCATTAACATTGTGGAGGTTTAAAGATATTGTAATTTATTTTTATTAAACACTGTTTATTCCACTTTTTGTGACGGTATAACCCTACCGGTTTCAAGGCTTTTACCTCATCTTCAGGGGAGCGCAAACAAGACTAAACCATATATACTTGAACTTGTTCAAGTATATACCATATATACTTGAACTGGACAGTATCAAAATCTGTTAAGATGATAGTTAACAGTAGTATTTAACATGAATGTGATAGTGACAGTGCTAGATCGTGGTTTTTGTTCGCCTAAGTGTACAAACAGATTTTATTTAAGACCTATTAAATTATCAACCTCTGTTTCCTCATGAGCTATTAAATTGTCAACCTCTGTTTCTTTATGAGCTTTTAAATTGTCAACCTCAGTTTCCTCATGAGCTATTAAATTGTCAACCTCTGTTTCTTCATGAGTTAGTAAATTGTCAATCTCTGTTTCCTCATGAGCTATTAAATTGTCAGCCTCTGTTTCCTCATGAGCTATTAAATTGTCAACCTCTGTTTTCTCATGAGCTATTAAATTGTCAACCTCTGTTTCCTCATGAGCTATTAAATTGTCAACCTCTGTTTCCTCATGAGTTATTAAATTGTCAACCTCTGGTACCTCATGAGCTATTAAATTGTCAGCCTCTGTTTCCCATAATAATATAATAATTAAAGGACATTTTATATAGCACCCTTTAGAGAACCGACTTTTCTCAAGGGCATTCTAATGATATAATACACATATGTCTGTTATGTCGGAAGTATTGATTTGATGGTGATGATGAAAATACGCACTTTCTTAAACAATTTAGATGAGTTTTTACAATAGAAAATTTCCAAAAAAATCGAAATTTTGAGGCCTTGTATCTCTGTTGGGATAAAGTTTACAAATTTGTCTCATAAATTAAATAGACAAATATATACATCGTAAGTTATAACATTCATTATGAATATAATGTTAAGATACCATACATTCATACTAATGCAAGTTAAAACGTTCATTATGAATATAATGTTAAGATACCCAATACTAATGCAAGTTATAACGTTCATTATGAATATAATATTAAGATACCTAATACTAATGCAAGTTATAACGTTCATTATGAATATAATGTTAATATACCTAATACTAATGCAAGTTATAACGTTCATTATGAATATAATGTTAAGATACCATATATTAATACTAATGCAAACCTTAAATTAATACCAATGCAAGTTATAACGTTCATTATGAATATAATGTTAAGATACCATATATTAATACTAATGCAAACCTAAGAATTTCTACAACGCAATCTCGTGACAAGGAAACACGAGGTGATTTCTAAGAAATGGCAAAAAATTTGAAGCGAGGGAGGGAAAAACAGAAGTGATAACATTCACGTGCCAACAAACGCACGCGGTTTGGGGAATTCCTTGTTTCATGTCTCGTATATTTCCGTGCGAATATCGAATACGACAGGAATTATTGGTTAATAATATTTCCGGATTTTCGAACCGGATAGTGGTCTATGGGTGGTACACAAATAGAGAATGTAAATGTATGCGAATCGTTATATGCTGATTACATGGTATAGTGTCAGCGGAGAATGAAGAGGGATTACAGAGTTTGAGAGATGCGAAGGAAAAGATCTGAGAATGAATGTTGTGAAGTCATTGTGATAGAAACGTGTTAGAGGAAAAATAAATTCGATATTCGAGTTAAAAATAGAAGATTGTGGCAAGTTTAGGAATTCTGCTATTTGGGTAGCATTTTCTTATCAGATGAGTTACGAGAGATATCGAAAAGGTGTGTAATGATAGGAAACAAATTCAACGGGACACTAAAACATATATACTCGAACCAGATAGTATTAACATCTGCTAAGATGATAGTTAACAATAGTATTTGTCATGAAGGTGACAGTGCTAGATCGTATTTTTTTGTTCGCCTAAGTGTACAAACAGATTTTATCTAAGACTTATTAAATTGTCAACCTCTGTTTCCTCATGAGCTATTAAATTGTCAACCTCTGTTTCCTCATGACCTATTAAAGTGTCAACCTCTGTTTCCTCATGAGCTATTAAATTGTCAGCCTGTTTCCACATGAGCTATTAAATTGTCAACCTGTTTCCGCATGAGCTATTAAATTGTCAACCTGTTTCCAGCATCGCCGCCCTACCGTCCTGCTTAGACCAGCATTGGCGCCCACCTCGAGCCGTCCTAGCGCCATTCTCGTGCCAATGCGATTAACCTACCTGGACCGCTACCGGCTATATCGCTTCTATTGGGTGTTAACATAAGTTGTGTCCGTTTTTTTCCAAATGAAGAGAACAAGAGGACACAACAACAACAAAATTACAACAAATTAGTCAATAATGTATTCTCCTTCATTATTTACAACTTCTTGCCAACGTTTTACAAGGTTTTCAATGCCTGTGCGATAAAAAACTATCCGGTCTTGACTCGAGGAATTGGTTCAGCCATGTCCGCAATTCGACGTCTGACGAAAAACGAGCTGTCCTTTCATTCATAGCATCTTCACCGTACACTTCGCAAATATCGCGAGCAGCTTTAATCCCTCGATTAAACGCGAACAGAAGGATGTGTTGAAAATGCTCACTTTCGTCTACTTGACATTCCATTTTGAAGGCTTGTAATCAAATAAAATAATATATGTAACGTAAAAGCAAACACAATATCTTGTAGAAAAGAAAATTTTCTTTCGAATGACGTATAACCTTTACCATTTTGTTTTACTTTTGGTGGTCATTTTTTAACTTGGAATAAAACGGACACAACTTATGTTAACACCTACATTTAAACAAAATCATAAAATGATTTTGTTGAGTTGTCATTATCGTCCTGAGCCCCTTGAATACACGCATAGTACGAGTAGTAACTAATTCACGGTAGTATAGTTCGGAAAATCTAGGATGAACCGTATGACAGTTCACAAAATTGCCCCAATACAACCTTGTAACGAAGTTCAGTAATTTTAATTGTTTTATCAACTTTAATATAAGCCTCGATTCTAATAAATAGCAAGTTATTTAGGTAAATACATTACATAAAACTAACAATAATGACAAATTAATACATCTTGTCACAAATTAGCAAAAATGTGGCAGTTTGTTAAAATCAAATAATATTTGGTGACGTTTGTCAAAAGTCACTACGTTAGTCTGCATTGGCTAGGGATGGCGTATTCGATAATTGGATATTCCAAAATCGATTTCGAAAATCGATTTTAATTAAATGTTCGTAATTAGTATTAATTCATAGTGGATCTTGGCCTATTTAAACATACATACAAATCATACAATACATTAGAAAGTCAGTATAATGAAAATTAGGAATTAAAACGTCAGTTTAGAGAAAAACAATTGTTCGATTTGTAAAAAAACTATTCGATTTGTAAAAAAAAATACGATTTTACCCCATCCCTTTGTGACAAACGTCGCACCGGTTCATCCTAGACTTTCCGAAGTAAAGTAACGTTTTCTATTACTGGGAATAAGAGACATTTTCTATTACCGGGAATTGGTATCATCTTGAAACCGGTAGAGTGGAATAAACAGTTTTTGATTAAACAAATTATAATGTTTTTAAACCTCCACAGTGTTAATACCTTAACTATAAATAAATATATATGATACAATAACAAAATTGTTTGTAAGCCTTCCACACCTTGAAATCGGCTTAACCTTTCCTTCCCTGTGTTGAGTATCTTCTACACGTTGCTTCTAATAACCATCAATATCTCTATAAATATTATAAATACAAGGTTAAGATTTTAGGTATTCCTCAATAATATATTTACGCATTGATTTAAAAAATAATATTAATAATAATCAGAATTTATCGACTACATCGTAAGTATTTTCTGAATATCGGAAACAAATTCACATTTAAACGCTGTGAGTGGCTCGATCTTGGGTCTTGACGATAGGTGTAGAGTATGCGGGAAGCGCGACACTATATTCGCATCTCACGTTTGCATACTTCACTGAATAGCGAGAAGCTCAATTGTCACAACCTCGCAAGTGTAAGCCACGCCCGGGTTAGCCACCAACCCTGCCGCGCCGCAGTAGCTGTTGGGCTGGAAACGAGACTAGACTTACGCCCGTTCCGTGAGCGCTGCCAGATGGTTTTTTTTAATGTTTTCAGCAAATAAATCTCAATTATTATAATTTTTAACTTCAATTATAATTAATTAAGGGGATTATCTATGAATGTTCTTATTTTTCCGATTTAAAATCGCTAATTTTTGATCGCGTACTCACTACCCAACACCGGAGCGCGCGTTTCAATTTTATCACCGTAAGGGAAGGGTTAACTCGGAGATGTGTTGAAACACTCGTACATTTGATTATGTCATTGATAATAAATCAGTCGCCTTATTAAAGATTGAGACACACTGGCATTGGAACTAAATTAGATTGATTTAATTTCAAGTATTCGCTGAATGTGTCAGGTCAGGCAGTGTTTCCCAAAGTTTAAATTAATTTATCTCTCAACCAGAGGCAATGCGAGAAAAATTCCAGTTTCTCCCAGAACACGGGACATTTATTTATTTAACACTTCATAGTAAATACACTGCGGAGGGCTTATTGCCTGGCTGCAATATCTTCCGACCAACAAGAGAAAAGTAAATAAAATAAGTTACATGGTCGCAAAAATATTCAAAAGATTATTCATATTTATGGACATATACTTATTAACCTTTCCCTTCCTGTGCTTAAAAAAATCCGCGCGTTCCGGTGCTGTGTGTTCAATACACATATAAAAATGAGCGATTTAAAATCGGAAAAATAAGAATATTCATAAAATAAGAATATGCTAAAAATTAATTAAATTGGAAATCAAAAGTGATCAAAATTGAAATTTAATTAAGTACTGAAAACATGAAAAAACTATCGGCCGACGTTCACAAAACGGATGAAGCGGCCACCCAAACGATTGCCCGAAAGCTACTGAAGCGAGCGAACTGAGATTCTATTTCGTGCGTTCCCATATACCGAAGTAGAATGAGAGTGAGACGTGAATAGCGTCGCTTCCTTTCACATATCGGTTTTTTTAGAATGAATATATCTACGTCACACACTGGCACACGTTTAATTGTATTAGTTTAATTTATTCCCGATTTTCACAAAATATCTCTGATGTGGCCGATAAGTACTAATTATTATTAATATTATTTTTTCATTCAATGCGTAAATGTATTACGGAGGAATATCTAAAATCTAAACCCAGTATTGACAAAAAAAAACATTACGAGTAAAAATTTTAGGACAGATAGTGAAGTATTGGGTTGATGCAAAAGTAATGATCGTTTTTTATGATCCCAGGTAAAAAAAATCCCAGGTAAGAAATGATGAATAGTATCTTCTTTTAAATGATTCCATTGTATAAAGGATGCTTTCCCTCTACTTTCTATTCAGTTTTGGCCTGGCCAGAGTACAGTGAAAAGCCCTTGTATTTTTTCAAAATGTCGGTCGATAAAGTGCATTTACGTCATTGTTTACTTTATGAATTCCGTAAAGACAATACCGCGAGTGTGGCAACCAAAAACATTTGCGACGTGTATGGAGCAGATGTCATCAAAGTTCGACAGGTACGAAGATGGTTTACAAAATTCCGATCTGAGGATTTTTCACTATTTGATACACCACGTACCGGGCGGCCATTGAAGTCTGATGACAACAAGTTAAAAGTCATAATTGACACAAATCCACGTCTAACCACCAGGGAGATCGCGTCGATGATGGGAGTCAACCAAACAACCGTATTAAGACATTTGAAGCGTATGGGGATGGTTTCGCGGTACAACGTTTGGATACCTCATCAATTGTCGGCTGCCAATTTATTGGATCATGTTTCAACGTGCTTTGCTTTGAGTGCGAGACAAAAACATGAACCTTTTTTGCATCGTTTGGTAACAGGAGATGAGAAATGGGTCGTGTACAACAACGTGACAAGAAAAAGACATTGGGCTATACCTGGACAAGCCCCATTAACAACTTCGAAGGCCGAAATCCATAAAAAAAAGTAATGCTTTGTGTTTGGTGGAATTGTAAGGGTATTGTGTATTTTGAACTCTTGGAACGCAATCAGACAATTACAACAGAACGATATTGTCAGCAATTATCCAAATTGAACATCGCCCTTCAAAAGGATAGACCAGAATTGGTAAACAGAAAAGGGGTAGTGTTTCATCCCGACAACGCGTGACCACATGTGGCTTTGATGACCCAATACAAGCTAAATGAGTTGAATTGGGATGTTATTAAGCATCCACCGTATTGTCCAGATCTTGCTCCTTCCGATTTTCATTTATTACGATCGCTGCAAAAAAATTTAAATGATAAAAAATTTGATACAATAGAGCAGGTAAAAACATCCCTTACTACATTTTTCGCATCAAAATCCACGGAATTTTACACTAATGGTATTAATAAGTTGATAGAAAGATGGGAGAAGGTTATAAGAACTGATGGAAATTATAAAATTGATTAAATAAATATTACAAATCTAAAAAAAAAATGTTTAATTTTATATGTAAAAAACGATCATTACTTTTGCATCAACCCAATATTTATCTACGAGTACATAGGCCCACCTTAATTTACTTTATTTATTGATTTTTATCAAAACACATGTTTACAAAAATAATCACATTAACTAAAAACTTATGTAAGATATTTGGAAAAAAAGTGACAGTAAATAAATAATACAAGTTGTATAAAATACATTCATATCTTCAACACTCATAGTTTTAGAGATATGGATGGCGTGTGCAGCTTTAGGAAGCACTTAAAGACAACCCTTTTTGGGAAGGCTTATCAAAATTTATGATTGTATATGAACACTACACACATATATTTCACTAAGTACACCTAAAGCCGAATGTGTCACTATCACATATTGGTAGATCTACAAAAGGGCATTGTAGTTCATCTTGCCTTGAAAAGTTTTTAGCGGTTTTTTTACCAAATATGTTTTATAAACATACACAGATGCGGGGAGTTCCTAATCTAATGGTCGCAGCCACCACTTTCGTATCCTTATACTAAACTTATATAAATGTATTTTGTGATATTTTTAATCAGTCAATAATAACAGGTTTGAATCCAGAGATAGAGAGTGCCTTTGATAAGAGTTAGCTCTCCAAACGGCGCTATAAAAATTGTCTTTTTATCATCATATCTGAAGAATTACAAAGGTTTCTTTGTAGTTCCTCTTCTCTTCGTAAGTTTTCTTACATAATATGTTTTTCTGTTATAATACGACTGTTGCGATAACAAAATAAACACATTAAAATAACTTAAAATACACTGTTCACATCAACGTAAACCAATCAAGAAATATACTATAAATGTAATGGAATATTGGGCACAGCTTGAGGAATACCCAAATAGTTAAATTCAAACAGATAAGAAAGAATAAATCACGTCTGGCATCTACAGTAGCGCCTGACCATACAAATACAACCTAATAATGCTAGAAACCCTCCATTTTGTGGATAAAGAGAACCACTTCACTAGGCGAGGCCTGTGACAAAGTGGTCTCATTCCTTAACCTTTCCTTCCCTGTGTTGGGTATCTTCTAAACGTTGCTTCTAATAACCATCAATATCTCTATAAATATAATAAATACAAGGTTAAGATTTCAGGTATTCCTCCATAATATATTTACGCATTGATTTAAAAATAATATTAATAATAATCAGAATTTATCGACTACATCGTAGGTGTTTTGTGAAGATCGGAAACGAATTCGCATTTAAACGCTGTGAGTGCCTCGATCTTGGGTCTTGACGATACGTGAAGAGTATGCGGGAAGCGCGACACTATATTCGCATCTCACTCTTGCATACTTCACTGAATTGCGAGGAGCTCAATTGTCTCAATCGTCGCAAGTGTAAGCCACGCAGGGAGTAAGCCACTACCGCTCCGCGCCGCAGTAGCTTTTGGGCTTGCAATCAGATTAGACCTACGCCCGTTCCGTGAGCGTTGCCAGATGGTTTTTTAATGTTTTCAGCAAATAAATCTCAATTATTATAATTTTTAACTTCAATTATAATTAATTAAGGGGATTATCTATGAATGTTCTTATTTTTCCGATTTAAAATCGCTAATTTTTTATCCCGTACTCACTAATCAACGCCGGAGCGCGCGTTTCAATTTTAGCACCGTAAGGGAAGGGTTAATAACAAATTTCAAATATTTACCCTAAATATTAAAACACTAAAGGAGACCTTGGAAACTACGGAGAATGTCCTAAATACCAAGTTTAACATGAAAATAAACAAGGACAACACAAAAGTCATAACCGTAGGCAGAGACGAACACCAAATGAACATACTAATGTCAGCAGCTGCACTTAAAAACGCTAAAGAGTTTGTCTATCTTGGAGGCAAGATCACATGGGATGGCCGTACAAAAGGAGAGGTTGACAGTCACATCCACCAAGCAAAACTCACTTTTAATAAGAAATCAAAGATTTTCGAATCCAACAACATGGACCTAAAGCTCCGCAAGCAATTGGTCAAAACATGTGTGTGGAGTATTTTGATGTATGGTTACGAGACATGATGCATAGGCGAAAAGGATTGAAAAAGATTGGAGACCTTCGAGATGTGGACCTATAGACGAATCCTAAGGATGTCCTGGAGAGACTACATTACAAAAATGACGAGGTTCTCAGCAGGATCGAAGAAACCAGGCACCTGTCAAACACCATATCGGAAAGGCGTGCAGAATGGATGGGTCATATGCTGCGACATGAAAATTTCCTGCACAATATACTGGAGGGAATGATTGAGGGATCGATTGGCAGAGGACGTCCTCGCCGAGAGTATCTGGAGCAAATATGCTACGATATGGACTGCACCTCCTATACAGAGCTCAAGAGGATCGCTGAAGACCGAACGGACTGGAAGAGGAGATGCAAAGCTTTGCTGCTAACCAATCCCCAGGATTGAAACTGAAGAAGAAGAAAACACTTTGCTCCTTAAATTTTAGAAACAATATTTGATTTGCCTGCTGAAGAGCTCGAAACTAGAATGACAAAAGAAATATTGCCATCAGTGGAATACATTAAATGAATTTTCAATAGCAATATTAAAAATGTAATCATTTAAATAGTTTATATAATAATGATTTTATATAAAAGCCAGATTGATAGCTAAATATAATTTATTGTGTTTCACAATCATAATCCACACTCAATGATCCATTCATCTCAAATATTTGATAAAACCGTTGCTAAGTGTGATATTAAATGGCTTAAAAATTAGTAGGAAACAGACAGAATATCTGTACCTGCCATTTGAAGACCCCAATGCCACAACTCCTTCAATGCAACTGGATGAGGAAATATTAGCCGGCTGTGACTCATTGAAGTATCTGGGCTCACTCATTCACAAAGGCGGAGGGTGCGCCGCGGATGTTGACCATAGAATAAGTGTAGGATGGATGAAATTCAGATCGGTAACAGGAGACTTGTGTGACCCAAAAATGCCTATAAAACTGAAAGGAAAGGTATGCCAGACTATCGTTAGACCTGCAATTATGTATGGCTCAGAATGCTGGACTATGTACAGCTCCTACTCTAGGCAACTTGAAAAAGCAGAAATGCGAATGCTTAAGTGGTCGGCAGGAGTATCACTGAAAGATAAAATTAAGAGCTCACGCATTCGTGGTAGCCTGGGAGTCACTGACATAAATAGTAAGCGGGAAGAGCGACAGCTGAGATGATACGGGCACATAAGACGGAGACGACCAGACCATACTGTAAATCAGGCAATGTCTGTGGATCTTCCTCGACAGCCGTCCAGAGGAAGACCAAAGAACTCCTGGATGACTCAAAGCTCCAAAATCCTGCAGAGAAACGGCCTAGATGAAAGCGACACCCAGAACCGAAGAATATACAGCCTGAGAACGAGAAGAGCCGACCCTAACAGCCTACCTAGGCAATGAGTTGGGACAGTGCCAGGAAGAAGAAGTTGCTAAGTGTGATATTATTCATCATTCAAATGATGTTTCCAACAGAACTAACCACTGGAGTATCAAAATTTTGGTGCCACATGCCAGCATTCGTTGGTCAAGCCATGTACAGTACCCGGCGGTAAATAATACACATCGGGCTTAAGAAAGAGACTGTCGGCCATGATCGGCTTTGTAGAGCGTCGTCTCACCGAGCGATCACACCCTAGAACGCTTGACAACGACTGACAAATCACGACGGAACACGTGTATGAATGACAGACGACGACGCTCTACAAAGCCGAAATTACCTGATTATGACCGACACTTTCTTTCTTAAGCCCGATGTGTATTATTTACCGCCAGGTACTGTATGGCAGTGCTCTGCAACCTTTTCTCACCTACGACACACCAAAATTCTTCCTAGAATTCCGCGGCACACCAAAAGCTAAAATATATAGGTATTAAATTAGGCATGAGTCTTCAGCGACGCGCATAAGGGTCATTTTTCTTTGTCTATGACTAATTTGGTGCGGCCATGGTGTGTACAAAGCACACTACGCAGTTTTCAACAGTTGGCACCAGTTATTGTGTATTAAATACATAATGAAAAATTGTAAAATGTCAAATACTCGTACATTGAATTTGACCGCGGCACACCTGTATCCGGCTCACGGCACACCAGTGTGCCACGGCACACCGGTTGCGGAGCACTGCTGTATGGTACTTGTAGCTCGCACACGCCTTATTCCAGACTGACAAGGAAAATTCAATTTATTGACAAAGTAAATGACACTTAAGAGTACTTTATATAATCACATTAACAATAATAAAACTAAAGATAACATCAAAATCTTCAAAAAAAAAAAAAAACAATTTAGAATACAGTTGAGTCCAGATTATCAGACCTTTGATTATTCGATATTCCAGATTGTTTATTTTTATTTTTTTATTTATTTAGTTTCACAAAACAGGCTTAGCTCAATTACATTGAAAAATACAAGAAATGTTAACATTAAAAATAAATAAAATTATATGATAAAAAAATTATATATCATAAAATAAAAAATAATGTATATGCATACATATATTCAAAGTCACTTAAATACGTTGATGAGTGCTTTCTAACACGGTCAATCTTAGAAGAAAATTTACTTTTGCTTTTGGTAATGTGATATGAAATATGTCAATATCCGAAGCAGTCCCGTTCAGAAGAGTTAAGGCCCTTCCAACTGGCATAGCGGCTGGAAGACCCGTTCTTGCGTATGTTATTGAGAACAGTTCTTGCCGGCGCAGTCTAGTGTAATTGTTAGGAACATTTGACGCTAATTTTTGTAGTAATGCTGGACAGCTCACAACTCCTCGAAAGAGTCTGACAACGTATACCAGGAGACGCAGATCTCTTTTTACGCTCAAGGAGTTATATCCGAGCATGCCCAGCAGAAACTGAGAAGGATTAAGCCATGGATAGACACCGAACTCTCTCATATAGAGATGTTGTAGATATTTTTTTATTCCTTCTTCACCATGAGTGAGTTCTGCGCCCCCACCGGGCTCCATTATCTGGCTATAGTGGTGCAGATCTTATTGATTATGGATTTGTAATGTTTAAATACAGAATTCTTGATGTTTATGCATCATATGTCAATATTGAGTGTGGTAATTTTTTGTTTGTGATATGTTGTTACTTGTAATTAATTTTTATCAAACACTGTTTATTCCACTTTTTTGTGACAGTCTGACCCTACCGGTTTCAAGGCTTTCACCTCATCTTCAGGGGAGCGCAAACAAGACTAAATGATGTTCGAACTGGTACCGATATACACGCTTCAACAGTTGGGGGCTGAGGGATGAGGGAGGCATGGGACAATTTCGGCCAAGATCGGAGAGATTTTTGGGAAATAACTGTTCAACAGATTTTCGGATCTATACTATAAAAAACATATGTTGTTACTATTGTTTTCTTCTCGTTTGTTTATATATGTTATATGGTACTCGTATATGATTGAAAAGTGTAAATCTCATATATTTCTAGAGTACGTTTTTTTTAATTTACATTTCAGTGATGAGAGTATTTAATTAATGTGATAAGCTGGTTGACTTGAGACAGGAATACCTAGTTAGTCCACCAGCAGGTCTACGGTATCTGAACAACGAAATTATACGTGATGGAGGAAAGGGAATACGTTGTTTTTAATATGATTATTTAAGTGTATGCCTTTAAACTGTAGCTTTGTTATTATTATACATTTTCTGGTAATTTAAAAGAAAATGAATCAAATAAAAAAATAAATATACAAAATGTAAAAAAATAACAATTTTAAGAACATGTCTCATAGCCAAGTACATTCATATTTTTTAACTTTATTCTGTTTTATACAATATTATATATACAAATGCTCTGTATCTATGTTTGTATTATGTACAATTTTTTTTAGACTAACAACATTATTTAATTTTTTTATTTTTATGATGTAAGGCACATTTCTGTTTTCAAAATAATTTAACATCATGTTTTGAATTTAATAGTCTGTTTCCAGCAGTTCCATATTCGACATACTCGCAATCCGGATTAGGTCGGATAATTGAGACTTTACTGTACATATGTATATATTATTGAATAATATGCCGCACGAAAATACTCAAGTATAATGT
The DNA here is from genome assembly GCA_949825065.1 of Odontocerum albicorne. Lineage (NCBI taxonomy): Eukaryota > Metazoa > Arthropoda > Insecta > Trichoptera > Odontoceridae > Odontocerum > Odontocerum albicorne. The sequence goes on along the minus strand of OX463859.1, from coordinate 30,543,596 downwards.
ATTACAACACGGAAAGTAAAATAAATAAATTCAATCAACAAAACGAAACTTAAGTAGGAAGAAATAATATAAAGTCCCTCTCAAGGGCTACGAGATTACGGAATTATAGGGCAAATTACAAAATAACTCATTCGTTCATTCATTCAGACAACATAAAATCTATTGTACTTACGTCCGTGAGTAACATTATGTGTTGTCATAGTTACGGTTTAATATTTATTATTTACTACCTTGATCAAAAAGTTTTAGGACCGGTCACCGTGTGGCGTTGTCAGTCAGCCGATTGGAATTCTTTTTTTTTTGTTAGGTTACCACATCTATCATTGACACTTCCCTCCGAATTTCAGTGTCATAGCTTGACATTTGTAAAAGTTACGCTGTACTGAGTACATCTACCTTTGTGCGTGTTTTCGATTTTTTACAAGTTTGAAAATGGCATCAACTGTGCATCAACGAGTTTGCATTAAATTTTGTGTAAAAAACGGATTTAATGGTCGGCAGACCTTGGAAATGTTGGAGAAGTGTTTCGGCAACGATACTCTTTCGAGATCAAACGTTTTTCGGTGGCACGAACGCTTCAGAAGTGGTCGTGAGTCGGTCGAGGATGACGAACGCAGTGGCAGTCGAAAACCGATGAAAACATCGATAAAATCAAAGAAATGTGGGCCAAACACCACAAATTTACCATCAGAGAGCTGGCAGAGGACTTGAACATCGCTTATGGATCCGCTCAAGACACTTTAGTTAGTGATTTGGGCCTCAGATATGTCACTGCAAAACTGGTGCCGAACCACCTCGACTTCATGCAAAAAAGGACCGCGTTGAAATCGCGAAAGACATGATTCCCATGAGTTTTTGACCAAAAACAACACGACTACTATCCAGCAGCCTTTGAATTCACCTGATCTGGCTCCCTGCGACTTTTTCATGTTCAACCGACTTAAAAAACCGCTTCGCGGAACGCGTTACAGCACCCGAGAGGATGTCATGAAAAAATCGAAGACGGCTCTGATGGACATACCGAAAATTGAGTACCAGCGGTGTTTCGAGGATTGGATCAAGCGCTGGCGTAAGTGCGTTGCAGTCGATGGGGAGTACTTTGAAAGGGACTATAACGATTTTGATGAATACACTTGTATTTTCGATTTTATGAATAAAGTCCTAAAACTTTTTGATCAAGGTAGTATGTATATATTTTTTTAAACAGGCAATCCACCCAAACCAGGATAATTTTTGCCACCAAATAAAAGTCATTATGCGATTATATGAGTGCATATAAAAAAAAACAATTTAAAAAAATTACAATTCTAGATAATTCAAAGTTTCAACAGATTAAGCTTAAAAAATTTAACAATCGATCTATAAATGGAAAAGTTCCACGAATAAAGAAAGAAACGCAACATTCAAGATATCAATTCAGTTAAATTCACCCTTTAAAGCTCCACAAGGGAGCATAGGGAGGCCACCAGTCTTCTCCATTCAGAGCGGTTTTGGGCGGTGTTGGTAATCTCCCTTCATGACATTCCTAACACTCTGACTTCCTTGTCATAGGAACGGTACACAGTAAGAGAGGGTCTTCCAGACCGTTGGGACCCCAATGGACAGAAAAACAGCGCTCTCCTCGGCCAACTCCTGCCCGATGATAGTTGACCCAGGAAAGCGCTGTTCAAGATATGGCTTTCAGTAAATCAAATCTATCTCGCAAAGGACAACCGAAAAATACATGGTCTATAGTAATTTATTTTTATCAAACACTGTTTATTCCACTTTTTTGTGACGGTATAACCCTACCGGTTTCAAGGCTTTCACCTCATCTTCAGGGGAGCGCAAACAAGACTAAATGCTGTTCGAACTGGTACCGATATACACGCTTCAACGGTTGGGGGCTGAGGGGTGAGGGATGCATGGGACAATTTCGGCCAAGAGCGGAGAGATTTTTGGGAAATAACTGTTCAACAGATGTTTGGATCGGTGTACTGACTGAAAACCTCAGAAATATCAACACGAAACAAGAAACTGACATAGATTATTTGAGCAGTTGGTGCGTTGTGTGGTTGGCAAATTGCGTACGGAATGCTGTTTGTGTAGCAATTATTGAATTATTATTTCTGGCGTACTGCAAGATGATTTGGGCTGTTGCTTCATATAACTTTACATTATAAAACTATTTGCATTAATCTTTAAGTATCTGAAAAGAAAACTAAATGTCGGTCGGGTGGTTATTATGTTATGGAGAAACATTACCGAATTGTGACTCCTTTAAGTATCTTGGGTCAATCATCCATAGCGATGGAGGATGTGCAGCAGATGTAACACATAGCATTAGTGTGGGATGGATGAAGTTTAGATCAATGACGGGAGTTCTATGTGATCCGAAAATGCCAGTAAAGTTAAAAGGAAAAGTATACCAAACGATTGTCAGACCCGCACTCCTCTATGGCTCCGAATACTGGACGATGTATAACTCTTACTCTAGGCCAGTGCTCCGCAACCGGTGTGCCGTGGCACACTGGTGTGCCGTGAGCCGGATACAGGTGTGCCGCGGTCAAATTCAATGTATTTGACATTTTACAATTTTTCATTATGTATTTAATACACAATGACAAATTAATTTTCATAATATTGTCTATTTTTCAAAATGTAGTATAGAATAATTATTATAACTAAATAATTTTTCAATGGTCCCCCAGCGCCTGGTGCCAACTGTTGAAAACTGCGTAGTGTGCTTTGTACACACCATGGCCGCACCAAATTTGTTATAGACAAAGAAAAATTACCCTTATGCGCGTCGCTGAAGACTCATGCGCATGCGTTATACTGTATTTGCACGCGTTATATAACGTTCACTCGTCCGTCATTACTGTCGTGTGCAGAGCTGTCACTATTTTAACAACACAAAGTTGTGTATTAATTTAATACCTATATATTTTAGCTTTTGGTGTGCCACGGAATTCTAGGAAGACTTTTGGTGTGTCGTAGGTGAGAAAATGTTGCGGAGCACTGCTCTAGGCAACTAGAAACTGCTGAAATGCGCATGCTAAGATGGTCAGCTGGTGTGTCCCTAAGAGACAAAATAAAAAGCTCACGCATTCATGGAAGCCTAGGTGTTACAGACATCAACAGCAAGATGGAGGGAGGAGAGGTGATTGAGATGGTACAGGCACGTTGGACGCAGAGCACCCGATCACATTGTGAACCAGGCAATCTCCATGGATCTTCCTCGAATAACGACCAGAGGAAGACCAAAGAATTCATGGGTGGTGCAAAAAGATAACCTGATGCAGAGGCACAGCCTGGGGGACGTAGTCCAGGACAGAAGAGCATACAACCTGAGGACGAGGAGAGCTGACCCCAACAGTCTTCGCAGACAGTGAGTTGGGATGGATCCAGGGAGAAGAAGAAGAAGAAAAGAAAACTAAATCAATAGGCAGACCAAATACATACATACTATCATGCCATTTCCCTGTCAAGGTAGGCAGAGAGAACAGAGCAATTCTTTCCTATCTCGACACACATCCTTAGCTTCTTCTACATCCAAACAACTTCGATGATTTCTCAGCCTTTCTATGTTTCCTTTTTTCAGAATATTATTCAGTTGTTCCAACCATACTAGTTTTCCTCTCACACCCCTTCTACTCATATTTGCACTATGATACATATCTGTTTTGTTAGTCATTCTTCAGTCATTCGTTCCACATTCCCTTACCATCTCAGCGTGCTTTCCTTCATCTTAATCAACACATCAGCTTTTAGTTCACATTCATCTCTAATCCGTTCCTTCTGTATTCTGTCCAGCGGCGGGCGGTCCTGAGGTGTGCTGGCACGTCGAACTAGAGAAACAATTCGCAACATAGAGAAATAGTATCAAGGTTTACTGTATGTCTCTGTCTGCCCTATATGAATCTGCGTTTCCGTCCGGTGCGTATTGGAGATCACTCCAGTATGAATTGGCAAACTTGGCCGGTCAATTTGAAAGGAATATTTTTTTAAATTTCCATTTAAATAAAAATCCTCGTACTATTTGTCAGTATTATTATACATATTTAATCTATACAAATATTTAACATTTTTGGAAGCCATGTTTGCGAATACATAATTTAATTATTACGAATTATTTCTCCGATCAGCGCACCAACGCACCCCGAGACCAGCCGCCGCTGATTCTGTCATACATTGTCCCCCCGTGTAATGTGAGATATATAAGGGAGAACAGGATGACCAAAAAATATATAGATTGAACGAAGAAGAGCAAGGAAAAGAGGACGTCTGAGAGTTTTATGATATGAGCATGTTAGTTAGCTATTGAAAGAGGGTAAGGTAAAAAATATATGAAGAATAGAAGGAATTGTATGAGACAAACTATAGATGTGGTAGAGAAAACGGATGTCTATAAGTACAGGAATATGTGGCGCCCGATCCTCTCTGCCTACCCTGTAAGTGGCATGGCGTGATGGGATAGAATGCAAATAGGTGAAACAACTAACAAGTATTGTAGTTTGTTTAGTTATACACTGTTTATTCCACTTTATATAACAGTATAACCCTACCGTTGGTTTCACCCTTAAGTTCACATTAATCCCCAATCACTTAATTCCGTATTCTGTCATACATTGTCACTCCATGCGTCTTTTACAATCGGATTAATATGACAGTTATTATAATTACTATATATTGGTAAGGGAGTCCATCAAGGAGATACTATTTCCCCAAAATTATTCACAGCTACACTTGAATACGTCTTTAATAAACTAGAATGGGACGATAAAGGCCTGGTGTTTGATGGAAAATACCTGAGCCATTTGAAATTATCAGACGATATCGTTATATTCTCACAAAACACGAATGATCTTCAGCACCAACTGCGAGAATTGGCAGAGGTCAGTAAAGAAGTTGGTTTAAAAATGAATATATCAAAAACCAAATAAATGATGAACAGCTTTGCTACCCCAAAACCAATAAACGTAGATGGAAAGCCGCTAGAACTTGTCCAGGAATATGTGTATCTGGGCCAACTTAGTTCCTTTGTAGGTGGCATATCGGAAGAAATAGCGCGAAGAACAAAACTAGCGTGGAGCTCATTTGGACACTTGAACAACATCTTCAAAAGTAATCTCCCAATATCCTTGAAGCGAAGGGTCTACAATCAGTGTATTCTCCCAGTACTTACGTATGGCTGCGAGATATGGACGTTCACAGTAAAGAACACTCAAAAGCTCCAGACCGCACAAAGGGGCATGGAGAAATGCATGTTGGGATATACTAAAAGAGACCGTAAATGAAACACCTGGATTCGCAATATAACAAAGGTAGAAGACGTTATAAAGGTGTGCAAAAGAATTAAGTGGCAATGGGCAGGACACAGCCAGAATGTCAGACTCCCGATGGACATCCGAAATAATCTAATGGTACCCAAGAAGCATAAAGAGGCCCAGAAGAAGACCGAAGGTACACTGGATAGTTGAAATCAGGAAGCATCAACGAGCAAAAAACTGAACTATTTGGAGTCAACTTAGGGAGACTTTCATCCAGCAGTGGATTGACCCTGGTTGACAATGATGATGATATATTAGCCTAGCAGCTGCATTGAAAACAGAATGGCATCTATAAATTAGCATTTCAGGCAAACCAAAATATACAAAATTACAATAATTCAAATGGGAAACAACATACTACCTTGATCAAAAAGTTTTAGGACTTTATTCATAAAATCGAAAATACAAGTTAATTCATCAAAATCGATATGGCCCCCTTCAAAGTTCTACCCATCGACTGCAACGCACTTACGCCAGCGCTTGATCCAATCCTCGAAACACCGCTGGTACTCAATTTTCGGTATGTCCATCAGAGCCGTGTTCGATTTTTTCATGACATCCTCTCGGGTGCTGTAACGCATTCTGCGAAGCGGTTTTTTAAGTCGGTTGAACAGGAAAAAGTCACAGGGAGCCAGATCTGGTGAATTCAAAGGCTGTTGGATAGTAGTCGTGTTGTTTTTGGTCAAAAACTCATGGAAATCATGTCTTTCGCGATTTCAACGCGGTCCTTTTTTTTGCATGAAATTGAGGTCTTTCGACGCCAGTTTTGCAGCGACACGTCTGAGCCCCAAATCACTAACCAAAATGTCTTAAGCGGATCCATAAGCGATGTTCAAGTACTCTGCTAGCTCTCTGATGGTCAATTTGCGGTTTTCGGCCAATATTTCTTTGATTTTATCGATGTTTTCATCGGTTTTCGACTGCCACTGCGTTCGTCATCCTCGACCGACTCACGACCACTTCTGAAACGTTCGTGCCACCAAAAAACACTTCTCCAACATTTCCAAGGTCTGCGGACGGTTAAATCCGTTTTTCACACAAAATTTAATGCAAACTCGTTGATGCACAGTTGATGCCATTTTCAAACTTGTAAAAAATCGAAAACACGCACAAAGGTAGATGTACTCAGTACAGCGTAACTTTTACAAATGTCAAGCTATGACGCTGAAATTTGAAGGGAAGTGTCAATGATAGATGTGGTAACCTAACAAAAAAAAAGAATTCCAATCGGGTGACTGCCAGCGCCACACGGTGGCCGGTCCTAAAACTTTTTGATCAAGGTAGTATGTATGTATTATGATAAAAATTGTATTTGCCGTACTACAAACAAAATATTATAATAAAATTATAATTTCCCGCATATTATTTCTTTATCCTTTTTTATCTTTTATCTTGCAACTCGCACTGCTTTAGATTACAATGTTTAGATATACTTGAGTACAAACTGACTGTTTCATCATAACAAGGAGTTGTTTTTAATTTACATAAATACATACCACTGTACCAGCACACTGAGGTTGAACGGAAAGGTTAAATCAGACTTAAAGAGTGTAACTCTAAACAAATTAGTTATCTATTTAAAAACGTATACTGCTGCAACGCTACAAAATAGGTTTAAAAAAGTTACAGTTCAACTATGGTTAGCATCCATCCTCTTATTCTCGGACATTTACACTTTTTGTCTGACCGGGTTTTTGAAATATGTAAAAATATTCGGAATTTTCCGGATAGCGTATGGATTATTGTAATTTTATATTCAGGTCTGCCTGATTCGTACATTTCTAGACTTCAGTCTGTTATCAATGGAGCTTCTAAGGTGATATGCGGTATACTAGAGAAAATATAGGATGGTCCCTGTGATGTTTGAAATGTTCTCAAATGGATGAAGTTAAAATCGTTTTTTTTTTACAAATCGAATAGCTTTTTGTTTTTCTCTAAACTGACGTTTTAATTCCTAATTTTCATTATACTGACTTTCTAATGTATTGTATGATTTGTATCTTTATTTAAATAGGCCAAGATCCACTATGAATTAATACTAATTACGAACATTTAATTTTATGTATAAAAAAAATCGAAAATTCAATTATCGTATACCCCATCCCTAGCCAATGCAGACTAACATAGTGACTTTTGACGAACGTCGCCAAATATTATTTGATTTTAACAAACTGCCACATTTTTGCTTATTTGTAACAAAATGTATTAATTTGTCATTATCGTTAGTTTTATGTAATGCATTTAACTAAATAACTTGCTATTTATTAGAATCGAGGCTTATATTAAAGTTGATAAAATAATTAAAATTACTGAAGGTCGTTACAAGGTTGTATTGGGGCAACTTTGTGAACTGTCACAAGGACCATGCTACATCTTCTCTAGTAGTCAGAAATATTTTCATATTCCTCGTTGCTGTTGGACCTCGTATTCGGAGATACCATCGTCATTCCAATGTCAAATTAGTTGAAAAGTGAGTTGTGCCGTGGAGTTTCGTTTTTTTAGTGAGCCTTTTGTTGCACACCAGCAAACTCACCGGCTACACAGCTTTACTGAATCTCATGGCACACCTGAAGTAAGATGATTTGTTCCAAGAAGTATCCAATCTAACCGTTGCGACAGACTCCTTCCCAATCCTTACACACAACTGATGGTAGGTTTGAATTCCAAGTTAGAGGCCCTTTTAGCAGAGTTCGCTCCCAAAACAGCTATTAGAGAATATTATTAATAAAATATATCAGTATTCTTATATTTGAACTGAGAAACTGGAAGAGTACTCTTTGAACTGAGAAACTGGAAGAGTATTGTGATTTGTTGAGATAAAATACAGGTAGTTGCTCTCTCACTGTAAGACAAGGTGGTTATCATATTTCCTGGAATCGGAAAATTGAAAGGCTCAGCAGTAAATAATGGCAAGTGACATGTATCACATTTTGAGATATTAAGAAAACAAGTCTTTATAAAATCTTTAAATTTATTTATGAAACATTTATTAAAAAGTAATGTAATTTTAAAAAGTATGAGGTTTTAAATACTATTCTGTTTGAGTATTCGATTTTTTAATTATACCCTTAACTATCTAATTTGTAATTTTAAAAGTCGTCTTTTGCAATTGTGTCGCTTACCATTATTTACTACCGAACCCTTCAATTAATACACATGTTTTCAGTGTTATCATATTTCTTGGAATTGGAAGATCAATAGACATGTCTCAGGAAAAACCACATGCTCTGATTAAAAGCTATTTTGTACACCATCCTAATTTATGTTTCAGAGAGAATTGAAAAAATATCATATTATTTTAGAATTGATAAAACGCCTGTCTTCCAACCCAAAGGTTGAGGGTTAAAACCTCACTGAAACTCAATTTTTTTTTTAAAAAGGGTTCTCAGTCTGGTTTTAAATTAAGACCTCATAAAACATCATCTTTCTGTTTGGAAAAGATTGTCACATGGCAATAATTTCACTAGGTTGTACAGTACACAAAGAAAATGTTAATAGATGATTCACTCTGGCGCTGTTATAGCTGCCAGATGTGATTTGTTTAATTACAGTGAGTTCGAGTGCCCTTGAGGAGAGTTTGCTCTCTAAATCAAAAATTGCCCTTTAAATTTTTAAAAAATTGCAAAATTACTTAGAATATTCTTGCATGATAATTTCATTTTATTTCCTTTCCTTATCCTTGAGCAAATTATTTTCCTCTATAGTTCTACTACTATTCTTTCGAAATCAGTCTTTTTTGTTGTAGATTCAAGTAGCTTTATATATCTAAAATAAGCTGGTTGGTCAGAAGAAATTGGTGCCTAACAATAAGTCTGCCAGATGAAATTCAGATCGGTAATACGAGTATTGTGTGACCTAAAAATGTCTATAAAACTAAAAGGAAAGGTATACCAGACTATCGTTAGACCCACGATTATGTATGGCTCAGAATGCTGGACTATGTATAGCTCCTACTCTAGGCAACTTGAAACAGCAGAAATGCGAATGCTTAGGTGGCGGCAGGAGTATCACTAAAATATAGAATTAAGAGCTCACACATTCGTGGTAGCCTGGGAGTCACTGACATAAACAGTAAGCTGGAAGAGCGACAGCTGAGATGGTACAAGCACATAAGACGGAGACCACCAGACCATACTGTAAATCAGGCAATGTCTGTGGATCTTTCTCGACAGCCATCCAGAGGAAGACCAAAGAACTCCTGGATAACTCAGTGCTCCAAAATCCTGCAGAGAAACGGCCTAGATGAAAGCGACACTCAAAACCGAAGAACATACAGCCTAAGAACGAGAAGAGCCGACCCCAACAGCCTACCTAAGCAATGAGTTGGGACAGTGCCAGGAAGAAGAAGAAGAATAAGTCTGCCAGATGTACCATGTATAACTATGTACATAAAATAATAAATAAATAAGGATCTGGCAACTCATGTGTGCCGATTCATAGCCTATGGTTTATGTGAACCTACAGTAAAGTAACCATACGGAGTGTCGAGTAGACACTACTTGATAATATAATTCAAATAAAGAAGTTCGCGGCCTTTTCTAAAACAGATAAAAAGAAAATATATACTTAAAGAATTACAGTATCGATGCATACTTGACGATGTGCCAAAGCTAAATATTATTAGTTGAGAGCGGTTTCAGTTTTCGTGTTATGTAATAAATACTTTTAGTTGAATTTCAACTTTCCAAAAAAACTTTTATATCTTACATAGTTCAGAAACGAAGATTCTTAGAGCTACAGGTAAAGAATACTTCTATTCGAGAGAATGAGTAGTTAAAGACTTACAAAAAAATATATATGTTTGAAATGAATGAAGAGCGAGGAAGACGTAGACCGAGGAAAGAGCGGAAGGGGATAGTTGAAGAAATTTAAACTGAGAAAAAGGTAAGAAGAATAAAAAATAGAGCACGTAGTATGAAATTTATAGATGTGGACAAGATGACAGATGTATTTAAGCATAGTGTGTGTACAAACAAACTTAATTTACAACACCAAACTCAAAGAAACCACACATGGCCAAGCCCAAAGATTCCATTTACACTCAATGATGATTTATGATACATATAAAATGAATTGAAAAAATTACAACTGCTTTATTGTATCTTCATGTTAGTTTAAGATAAACTTTTGTAATAATTTTGTCAATAATTTAGAGTGTTTGAATTAACTTGTGTGTATTTGTTGCATGTTATCTAAAAGATACAGTCAAAGTGCATGGCCGTGCGGTAAAACACTGGATTTCCGTGCGGAAGGTCGTCAGTTCGAATCTCACGCTGTGCTATTCCCCTCGAATGAAACAGGCTTTTTTTCTGACTAGTATTCAGGGGTATAAAAATACCAATGACTATTATTTCAAAAAGAGAAATAAAACTGTGCCAGTGTACTTCGATCTTCTCACTTCGGTATACCATCGGATCTAGTGAGTTTGTTGGAGTGTAACGGTTCACTCACTTAAATAAAGACTTCAAAACACAGCTTCCCTTTCCAACTGAATTGATGTTGGAATGGCGAGGGAGTTCTCGACTATGAGGCCCAGCATCGATCAAAGTACTGTTGTGTCGTTAATTAAATAAATAAATAAATATGACATTACTTTAACTATACTAAAGAAAATGTAGCATGGTCCCTGTGATGATTCACAAATTTGCCCCAATACAACCTTGTAAGGATGTTTAGTAATTTTAATTATTTTATCAACTTTAATATAAGCCTCGATTCTAATAAATAGCAAGTTATTTAGGTAAATACTCCTACATTACATAAAACTGACAATAATGACAAATTAATACATCTTGGTACAAATAAGCAAAAATATGTCAGTTTGTTAAAATCAAATAATATTTGGTGACGTTTGTCAAAAATTACTATGTTTGTCTGCATTGGCTAGGGATAGGGTATACGATAATTGAATTTTCGATTTTTTTTATACATAAAATTAAATGTTCGTAATTAGTATTAATTCATAGTGGATCTTGGCCTATTTAAAGAATAGATACAAATCATACAATACAATTAGAAAGTCAGTAAAATGAAAATTAGGAATTAAAACGTCAGTTTAGAGAAAAACAAATTTTCGATTTATAAAAAAACGATTCGATTTATAAAAAAAAACATTTTTACCCCATCCCTTTGAGACATGACATTTCAAACGTCAAGGGACCATCCTACATTTTCTTGAGTATACAATAGTTTCTTTAAAGTTATAAATATACGAGTTAATTTAACAACCACTTTTTTTTTCAAAAAGTTTCGATAATATAAATATATTTAAAATGATTTTATTGAAAGAAAAATCATAGGAAAAAATTTAATCATTTTTTTAAATGACCTGTGATTTTATTCCTATCTTATATATAAACACAGTATATAAAAACACATTATCATATCAGCACAAAGATTACAATGTAATTTAAAAATATTATTGTTAGCTGATATTGAAAACATTATTGTTTGTCGTAAAATATAATTCTGTCAACATTCGTGCAATTGTCACAATATTATTTAAAAAAAGAAATATGTTATTTTCATTTTAATTTTAAAATCATTCTTGTATGAACTTACATGATCCGGTTTTCGTTCAATCTCGGGAATTTCACTTTCTACTTGTTGATGTAAAAACCTTGATATTATTCACTGTATTTGTCGAGAACTAAATCGTGGAATATTTCAGCTATATTCTGAATCACATAACTGCACACTTGTCATTTATTATATCAGGAAAATAAGCTTAACTAATTATGTAAGATTTAAAGAACTTTCAGCTTAATAACCACCTGTCATATGAAAACAAAATTTTATAAAAAATATATATACGAAAGCACACGTGCATGCGCACCTACGAAATAGACGTCACGAAATGAGACAAATGTTGATTTTTTCTGTAAATCTCGCTCCTAAACTGCCGAGCTAAGGATAATTTCAAAACCTAGAAAACTATACAATTTCTAGACAATTTAAGTCGATCTCAAAAAAAGCACAATATGACTAGACACAGATAAAGGAAATTGACACTAGATATTAACAAAACAAATATAAAATGCAAATAAGAAAAAATGCAAACACGAGTAAAAGGATTTGTATTATCTTTGGCTTAGACCAAAGAAATATAGCTCCAAATACGAATGATAAAAAAAAAACAAATTTGAAAAAAAATGGAAAAACCTTTATGCCTAAATTTTTCAATATATGAAAGAAGTCGGAATGAAGACAAATTTACCAGATTTCAAAAGAAGGTAAAATGAGACCTATAAATAATAGAATATTGTGCGTGACGAGATATATGAAAGTGGAGGAGAAAAAGGTTGTGTGTTTGGATTGAAAAGTTTGAAGATATGTTCTCTCTGCCTATATCACAAGGGATATGGTGGAATTATATGTTGAAAAGGCATTTGACAGGGTCCCTAGAAGACTAATTTGGGCAGCACTTAGAGCCCACAGTGTACCAGAGAAGTATGTACTTACCATCCAGGACATGTACGATAACGTGACAACGCAAGTGAGGTGCACTTCGGGAACTTCACCAGAATTTCCTGTAAAGGTGGGGGTACATCAAGGATCGGTACTCAGTCCGCTACTGTTCATCTTAGTCATGGACTATTTAACTAACCAGGAAATGAACAGTCTCCTAAGGATCCTACTATTTGCAGACGATATCGTATTAATAAGTGAAAAACACGAAGACCTGCAAAATAGTCTGGAAAGATGGAGAAGAATCTTGGAGGACAATGGGTTGAGACTGAGCAGAAAGAAAACAGAGTATCTGTACCTACCATTCGAGAACACAAATGCTGTCACTCCCGTAATGCAAATGGATGGAGAAACATTACCAAATTGTGACTCCTTTAAGTATCTTGGGTCACTCATCCATAGCGATGGAGGATGTGCAGCAGATGTAACACATAGAATTAGTGTGGGATGGATGAAATTTAGATCAATGACAGGAGTTCTATGTGATCCGAAAATGCCAGTAAAGTTAAAAGGAAAAGTATACCAAACGATTGTCAGACCCGCACTCCTCTATGGCTCCGAATGCTGGACGATGTATACCTCTTACTCTAGGCAACTAGAAACTGCTGAAATGCGCATGCTAAGATGGTCAGCAGGTGTGTCCCTAAGAGACAAAATAAGAAGCTCACACATTCGTGGAAGCCTGGGTGTTACAGACATCAACAGCAAGATGGAGGAGAGGCGATTGAGATGGTATGGGCACGTTGGACGCAGAGCACCCGATCACATTGTGAACCAGGCAATCTCCATGGATCTTCCTCGAATAACAACCAGAGGAAGACCAAGGAATTCATGGGTGGTGCAAAGAGATAACCTGATGCAGAGGCACAGCCTGGGGGATGTAGTACGGGACAGAAGAGCATACAACCTGAGGACGAGGAGAGCTGACCCCAACAGTCTTCGCAGACAATGAGTTGGGATGGAGCCAGGGAGAGAAGAGAATGGTGGAATTATATGTTGTGATACCACCTCCCAGTAATAGAAAATGTCTCTACGGTACTACTATCGTAACTGGATAAACGTATTCAAGGGGCTCAGGGCAACATTGGCAACACAACAAAATAATTTAAAATTTTATTTGAATGTAGAGGCGATACAATAGGCCCGTGAAGAGGGCACAAAGTCGCGGTAGTGCGAGGCTTCATGAGTTATCTTAACTCAATTTATTTTTTTCTCTACCGTCTGAGGGACTGTAAACTGTAGATCGTAGAATGTATACAGCAACGACGAAAACGTATCAGGAAAATAAATACATAAATTATAAGATCAGGTGTATGTGTATAGTGTAGGGATGGGAAGGTATCGGCTGCGGCCTGAGTGATTAGAGCTTCCCCGCATTTGCATATGTATTGAAGACACGTTCGGTGAGGAAACCGCAGAAAACTCACCGAGGGAAGTCGTGCTTCAGAGGACCTCTGGGCTCTTCCGTTCTGTGATATTAACACATACGGCTTGTTAGTGGAGTGTGAGTGTTGTGTATATAATATAACTCGAAGTCCTAATTTTTTTCTGATCCGGGTTCATCCTTTTTATACGATGTAATTTTTGGATAGCTTAAAGCTTATCATGTCTATGATTTGCCTAAAGGTCGATTTACACACATCAGTGAAGGTGACCGGTACGTGCCATGACAGTGTCGGACAGTGCCATGACGGTCCCATGATTCCACCGGCCGTGATCTTAACAGTGATTTCTGTACATTCAGTTAGAGCGTGATGTCTGTATTAAATTCAAAAAATAATTCTCCTGATCCAATTATTATTTGTTTTTTTTAAATATATTCGAGGCGGTATCGATTGAGCAAAGCGTTTCATCTTTTCAAGGTTTACAGACAAACTACAGGTGACTCTGACATGTCTTGTGAGTATGCTTTGTTGTTACTTAACGAATCGGAATAATAACCAAAGTAGTTTTTTTTTATATTGATATATTTTTTTAAATACTTACAAAAGTATCGAAACCTTAAGATAATCACTCGGATCAAGACTTGACTCGGAATAATAACAAACGTAGTTTTTTAGTAATAATAGTAATAATAAAAGTAGTTTTTTTTTTAAATGATATATTTTTTTAAATACTTACAAAAGTATCAAAACCTTAAGATAATCACTCGGATCAAGACTTAACTCGGAATAATAACAAAAGTAGTTTTTTTAGTAATAATAGTAATAATAAAAGTAGTTTTTTTTTTAAATGATATATTTTTTTAAATACTTACAAAAGTATCAAAACCTTAAGATAATCACTCGGATCAAGACTTGACTCGGAATAATAACAAAGTAGTTTTTTTAGTAATAATAGTAATAATAAAAGTAGTTTTTTTTTAAATGATATATTTTTTTAAATACTTACAAAAGTATCGAAACCTTAAGATAATCACTCGGATCAAGACTTGACTCGGAATAATAACAAAAGTAGTTTTTTTAGTAATAATAGTAATAATAAAAGTAGTTTTTTTTTTTAATGATATATTTTTTTAAATACTTACAAAAGTATCAAAACCTTAAGATAATCACTCGGATCAAGACTTGACTCGGAATAATAACAAAAGTAGTTTTTTTAGTAATAATAGTAATAATAAAAGTAGTTTTTTTTTCAATGACATATTTTTTTAAATACTTACAAAAGTATCAAAACCTTAAGATAATCACTCGGATCAAGACTTGACTCGGAATAATAACAAAAGTAGTTTTTTTAGTAATAATAGTAATAATAAAAGTAGTTTTTTTTTTTAATGATATATTTTTTTAAATACTTACAAAAGTATCAAAACCTTAAGATAATCACTCGGATCAAGACTTGACTCGGAATAATAACAAAAGTAGTTTTTTTAGTAATAATAAAAGTAGTTTTTTTTTTAAATGATATATTTTTTTAAATACTTACAAAAGTATCAAAACATTAAGATAATCACTCGGATCAAGACTTGACTCGGAATAATAACAAAAGTAGTTTTTTTAGTAATAATAGTAATAATAAAAGTAGTTTTTTTTTTAAATGATATATTTTTTTAAATACTTACAAAAGTATCAAAACCTTAAGATAATCACTCGGATCAAGACTTGACTCGGAATAATAACAAAAGTAGTTTTTTTAGTAATAATAGTAATAATAAAAGTAGTTTTTTTTTAATGATATATTTTTTTAAATACTTACAAAAGTATCAAAACCTTAAGATAATCACTCGGATCAAGACTTGACTCGGAATAATAACAAAAGTAGTTTTTTTAGTAATAATAAAAGTAGTTTTTTTTTTAAATGATATATTTTTTTAAATACTTACAAAAGTATCAAAACATTAAGATAATCACTCGGATCAAGACTTGACTCGGAATAATAACAAAAGTAGTTTTTTTAGTAATAATACAAGTAGTTTTTTTTTAAATGACATATTTTTTTAAATACTTACAAAAGTATCAAAACATTAAGATAATCACTCGGATCAAGACTTGACTCGGAATAATAAAAAAAGTAGTTTTTTAGTAATAATAGTAATAATAAAAGTAGTTTTTTTTTCAATGACATATTTTTTAAATACTTACAAAAGTATCAAAGATAATCACTCGGATCAAGACTTTACCCCGAATAATAACAAAAGTAGTTTTTTTAGTAATAATAGTAATAATAAAAGTTGTTTTTTTTATAATGATATATTTTTTTATGTTTCGTTTATGTTTCTGATAAAACAATATAAATAAAACAAAATGAAAACTTAAAAAAACACTAAAAAAAGTAAATCAAAATCACGGCCGTAATACCAAAAATATCGTCCGAAAGTAATTTGATGTTTCACTGTTTGCACGTTCGCGCGCCGACGAGTCTTCAAATCCATAGAGCATTGGTCCCTAAAGTGGGGTACGCATACTCCGAGCCTCTCTTGAAGTTTCTTACTTAATAGCGAAAGATAAAAAGCCACACACAATTGCCGAAACACTTCTTCTTCCTGCAGCAATAAAAAGGGTGGAAATAATTCACGGAGAGGAATATGCTCAGAAACTAAAATCTATTCCCTTGTCGGCAAATACCGTTGCCAGGCGAATCGACATTATTGCTGATAATTTAAAAAAAACAATGACAATAATTAATTTTCGGCAATGACAATAATTAAAACTAAAAACAGAAATAAATTAGAATTAGAACCAAATCTTGGAATAGCATTAACACAGGGAATCAAGACAGATTTTACCGAAATTAGTCAACGAATTCAATCACGTTCCCATTAAATTATAATTTTAAATTTCTCTTGTAATTTATCAATTGCATGTACATATATTGTTTCATTATCGCGTGTGTGTGTGTGTATGGGTGTATGTATGTATGTGTGGGTGTGTGTGTGTGTGTGTGTGTATGTATGTGTGTATGTATGTATGTATGTATGTATGTATGTATGTATGTATGTATGTATGTACGTACGTACGTACGTACGTGCGTATGCATGCATGCATGCAAGCATGCATGCATGTATGTATGTATGTATGTATGTATGTATGTACGTGTATATATAATTTGGGGGTACAATTTGTGATTATTTTCGTCATAAAAGGGTATGCGGTCAAAAAAGTTTGGAGATCACAGCCATAGAGGAATATTTTTGACCATATCGGTTTTAATCATGGGCCGGTCACGATATTGTCACGTCATTGATGCGTGTAATAGACCTTGACGGCGACAGCATTGCTTGCACTGTCGCGGTCACGCACCGGACAAGTGTGAACAAGACCCTTCAAATCCATAGAAGAATATTTTTGACCATGTCGGTTTTATCACGGGCCGGTCACGGTACCGTCATTCACTGATGTGTGTAAATTGACCTTAACTCGTTGGTACCATCCCGTTTCCGTGACAGTGACGACTGGAATCGAAAAATCTCATCACGGTGGGTGATGCCTCTGGGCGCATCAGTAACATATAACATATACTTATCAATATATTTTGAACTTTACTACACGGGGAAACTATAAAAAAAATATTTATAAATATGAACACAGTTTTTTTATCATCATTTTTTTTAATTAATTTATCTTTATTGTCTATAACAGTATTTTTATAACATAGCCACTTACTTGTACGACATGATTTGAAAATATCTAAATAATTTAAAAAAATTAATTGACCATCCAAATTAAAAATGAAAGATTGATTAGTTTTGTAGGGAGCGTTTG
This sequence comes from Odontocerum albicorne, assembly GCA_949825065.1. Lineage (NCBI taxonomy): Eukaryota > Metazoa > Arthropoda > Insecta > Trichoptera > Odontoceridae > Odontocerum > Odontocerum albicorne. The sequence continues at coordinate 30,525,616 of OX463859.1, read as the reverse complement.
TTTAGTAAAATCGAATTTATCATATTCTAATTTCCAGAGCTATTTGATTTAGAACTAGTCAAAACTAGACATCTCTACTGACGAATGACGTAAATTGGTTGATTGTTGAGAAAGGCGAATAGATTAGAGTTGTACGTGAAAAACGACAGGTACGTAAATCAGTATTTCCGAATACGAGTCTCGGGATATATGATAACTAAAGAATTGTTTTTATTTTTTTAAATTTAAGTCAGTTAATTATAATTATTCTCAATACATGAAATATATTTTTTAAATGCAATATTGACATGTATGGTGAATTTAGTTCAATTTCGTGTGGCGATAAGAAACGTAACAATGGGTCACTAAAACATACTGAAACCGAAAATTATTAAAATCAGCTGCGATGACAGTCCAGAACAGTATTTTAGTATCATATTCGATGCATGGAAGTGAAACTGGGACGTGTAAAAAGGCTGAAAAGACCCGAATAAATACTTTAGAAATACGTGCATTGAGAATAATATATGGAGGGACAATGTATGACGGAAGATTGAATGTGATAAGGCTGGTGTGTAGAGTAACATGAGGAAGATCACTCCGAGATGGTTAGGACATGTAAATGAAGAAAGACTAGCAAAACAAATATACGAGTATAATGCAAATGTGAGTGAAAGGCAAAGGAAAGTGTACTTGGATCAAGGGAATTTTTTGAATGAAGAAAATGTAAGAAGTAAGGGAACTTGAATCGTAGGAGCTGTGTGACAAGGTGTATGGGTGTGTCCAGAAATAAAAGTCTAACGCTCTTTCCTCTCTGCCTAATGGAGCAGGAAAACTGCGTATTGGTATGTTTGTATGTATATACAATAGTTCAATTTGTGAATAAATATGACTAGATTTAAATAAATAATTATTTCGATAACTCGCGCATTATTAGCACGTATGTACATTGAAAATAATCTGTCAAAATATCTTATATTTTAAATAATGTATTTAACTCTTTTCGATTAAATAATAATCGCAGATAACATATATAAGCAATTATTCACGCGGTATGTTTATTATACTTGATGGCATTTCTACAAGTATTCGATAGAAAATCTAACCAAGGCATTCATGAAGAAATTTTATAAATTGAGTAATAATATACAAAATGTAATAAATAACAATCACAAGTTTAAGGATTTGATTGATACAGCTCCAAAATGATGTACTGGAAAATCATTAAAAACTTGAATACGCATATATTTATTTTAAAGCATTTACGAGACATGGATTTAGAAACACTGATTGAGTGTAGCCATACCTAAAAATTAAATATATCATAGGGAAAGTAAAAAAAATACATGTATTTGAACTTCATTCAAAATTATTTATGTTGAGTTTTAAATTAAATTGGATAAAAGCAATTATTCTCGTTTCCTGTTGTTTTAAATGAGCTTTTTTTGTTTGTAAGCAGTACATTGGTAGTTTTGATAATTCAATGTATTCCAAGGAAATTTTTCACATAACGTGCAATACTATTTAGGAGCTGGTTCCATTACGGAATTATTCCGCTATATATAATATTGATATCTCATCGTGTTTTAAGGCTCATCGTTTTTTCAAAATAAAAGTAAAAAAGTCGTGTCAAACTAAAATCTTTCATTTATCTTAATCTTGATACGCTTATTTTCTACTCCAAATCTTAAAAGCCTAGTCTTGATTCGCTTATTTTCTACTCAAAGGTTTTGGATATAATTTAAAATTCAATAAAAAAATCTCATTTAAAAAGTTAAAAATAAAAATATGTCAATATTTTTGGTGCCTATGCAGTAATCTTTCATTATTAAATGACACAAAAAAACTAAATAATTGAGGGTTTTGCCCACAAATAGCATAAATACATTCAAATATAATATACTTACATAATAACATACTTTTACTCTTCTTAATGGCACAGTTGCAAAAAATAATCAACCAGAGTTTGCTGTGGCTTATTAACTGAAATGCTATTTTTTCCATTTCATGGTAAATTTTATTGCAAAATAGATACATAACCAATGCATTTAGTGTTTTAAACTAATATCAAGATTTTTTTCTTAATATGTTAATTATTGTATCATTATAAGCTACTTTACGAATAAAATCTTTTATGTTGTTTATAGTTAAGGCATTAACGTTGTGGAGGTTTAAATACATTGTAATTTATTTTTATCAAACACTATTTATTCCACTTTTTTTATGACAGTATAACCCTACCGGTTTCAAGGCTTTCCCCTCATCTTCAAGTGCGCTCCCCTGAAGATGAGGTGAAAGTTTTGAAACCGGTAGGGTTAAACCGTCACAAAAAAGTGGAATAAACAGTGTTTGATAAAAATAAATTACAATAAAATCTTTTACATGTTTTTTCTGCTAACTTTTTTCATTAAGTTATCCTTTTACTAAAAAAAATATTCAATTGGGCAGCTCTCTGTTCTTTTTGATAAAACCATTATATTATTGAACTAAAGTTATGATATATGTGAATATGGACCAAAGAAAGGCTGTGTTCATAGAAATAAAGGCCACGAGAAGTTATATTTTAAAGTACAAATAAATTGGCCAAGTTGGTTTGCCGTATATTTTTTTCCCGAAATAGATAAAAACTGAGACATTAAAAAACGAACAGGACCAAATCAATTTGTGTTTTTTCGTTCCTCCACAACAGCCAATAATAAAAACTTAAACCTTTGATACGCGATTTTATACAATGACATGTCACTTTAATAGTGCAATGGAACGCTGACCTTTAACCATTGTGCAAAAAAGCCCCAAATTGATTTGACAAAAACAGATAAAAAGATAACGTCATAATAGTAAAAAGAATTCAGTATTTGTTTGTTGTATTTTTCATATACAAAAGATAAATTATTCTTTTTTGTTACAATTTTCAAAATAACTACTATTTTCTTCGTCTTTTAAAATATTTCCTAAGAAAATTTCTTTGTTTTTGATTCATTCCTTTGACAAATGGAGTCGTAATTTTTCTCGGGGGAAAAACCATCGAAATACTTGCCGAGTAATGGAAGTGTTTAGGTCGGAAGAGTTTTATATTTTCGTTCAGGAAGATGTCAGTTTGTGGTGGAGCAGAATCGACGGGCAGTTCCTCTCAAAATCCGGTAATTATTTCACATATTCATTTATTATTTCTGTTCTGAAAATGTCAAATTGCGATTTATCAACAAACCGATCAATGTTTACCAAAAATCTCATCTGTTTGATAAGATTAAAATTTATTTATTTTGTTCATGTTTGTTTTATTTGTATCTACTTTCCGATCTTTTGTTGATCTCTTGCGAAATAAATGTGTCGTATTTTTTTACGACACAAAAAGTCGATCTCGGATTTGTTGATTTTGTTATTATAAATAAGACTATTTCGACGAATCCATTCCGAATATCTATGATTACCAGGAAACACACCCGTTCGGTTTATTTGAGTATGTTTTATGAGATAAAATTTCTTTCCTTTACCAAACCATTTTTCTTTAGTCTGAAATATTATTTTTTTATTGATAACAATTTATAGCATAGAAATATAATCTCTATTGCCAGGTTCGTACTTATCTCTTATTACGGAGAGAGTTTAGTTCGTTCTTTGGAATGTCGGTGAACCCTCAGTGAGAAATATAACCTCTCCACGACAACTTCAAAAATCTCCACTCATCATACCAAATAACTTCTTCTTGCCTTAACAATAACACTATCCAGTGAGGAGATAAAAACAGTGCCTCTATACTAAAGCAAGCACTCAAGGATCTTCAAAGGTCCAATGAAAACTTCAAATTGTTCCACCAATATACACACTTCAATCCTTGAATCAAAACCTGTTCCTTGCCACCTACAAAAACTAGTCACTATTCCTGTTTTATTTAAACCTTTATATGAATATATAAAGTCAACAGTTGGTAAAACATGAAATCATAATGAAAATAATTAAGAAAAATGTGTTATAAATTCAGAATGATAACGACAAATATATTTATAATAATAAAACAATTAAAATGTTGCACAAATATAATGAAAACATATTCGTGCATAATAAAAAAAAACTAACATTTTAGCCGTAAAGTGCGAATTTAAGTAAAACGAAATTGAAGAATAATAAACAGTTGAAGTGTTCTGAGTAATGAATAAATATTGTCCATTGTTTTTCCACACAAATTGTGATTTAATAAAATGGCAAGTTAATTTAAAATATTTCTGTTTATGTAGTGTTACAATAAATGAGAAAATGTTATTTTGTAAGGAAAGAATTATTGTTTCTTTGGCATCAACTGTTAACAAATAAAATAAAATAATAAGGGGCCAGTTCTCCAACTGTGTTTGCTTATTGTTTTTCTTTATTCTCTAGACATAACTTAGTCAGGAGTCGGAGTCGGTTGGTTTTTTGTGGTGTCGAAATCAGAGTCGGAGCTGGGACATTTTTCTTCTCAGTGTCATGTCAGGTCGCCCCAACGTTGACTATCACCTGAGAATAGGCATCCTTATTCCCGGCAGCCCGAAAAAGATCCCCAATGCTCTTAAAAAGATACCACTCTAAACATGTTTATTGCGGAGCCAGGAGATTTGCCTTCTGCCAACACCTCTTTGACCCTCTATTTTGCCTTGGATGATCAGGTGCATTAATTTGTACTTTGCTCCTCTAAGTACATGACCAAAATAGGACACCTTTCGGATTTTAATATTAGTCAGCAATTCTCTATCAACTTTGGCTCTTTGAAGAACCCTTGTGTTGCTGACCATATCCGTCCAGGGTATCCGTAGCATTCCCCGGTGTATCCACATTTCGAATGCTTCCAGTCGGTTCATACTACCAACTTTGAGGGTCCATGATTCCACTCCATGCAATAACACTGACCAAACGTAGCATTTGACTAACCGTTGTCGAAGTTTCAAGTTTAGATTATCATCGCAGAAACATTTCTCATTTTATTAAAAGCCGCACGAGATGGGAGATTACGACTTCCGATTTTTTACTTTTTTTCAACTTTTCGGTTACATAAATTACATTATGAAATTATGTACTATGTACCATCTAGTACAAATAGCGTGTACTATGATGAGGAATCTCTTTAGACATTATTTTAAATAAACCTATATTTAAGTAGTTACGCCTCGTAATTAAGTATAAAATGTGGTTAGCAATATATGTATTATAATTGGAGTCAGAGTAAGAGCCAAACATTTAGAATTTCTGAAGAATATTTTTGCAGACTCGCAATACTGGTTAAAACTCATTTTAACTCTCCAGATTTTGTTAAACTAGATCGTATTTATATTGGGCCATTAGAGTTAATACAGCATTCTAATATTATTTTTTTATCTGTTGTATATCTTAGTTTTTTTTTAATGAAATATTCTATCAACCTTACCTTATATCAGTGAGGCGCAACCTGGGGGTCACGACCCCCGTAGGATGTCACGAAAAGCGGTGTGGCTTTGCCAAAATGTATTAGGTACTTGTAAATAAAAAAGGGTAAACTTGTTAAAAGTACTATTCTTGAAACTCTGGCTTTAATTACTACCATGTAAGCACATCAGAGTGTGTACTGACTACGTTGCATTGTGTACTCTGCGACTCGAACACAGTCAAGTGAGGACATACAACACTCCTCTTTGTGTTTGGTTTTGGATTTCCGTGAAAAACTAATACTCTATTTTATACAGAAAAATTGTAAAACCATTAGTTCCATTCGCTTTGAAAAAATTCGTAATCTTATACAGAGATGGCAGTATCTGTATTAATTGTAAAATATAGCATAAGCAAATTGGTACAATAAGCTTAACAATATGAATATGAATATAACCGCGTTTGATTTGTGCAGTATGGATTAGTTATGCGGATAATTCCGCCCTTGGCATTGAAACGGTTAAGTGACAAGAGAAACATTTTTCATTTCCGATCTTTCTTTCCTCTCCACCGTTCGTTCCTCTTTATTGTGATTGATGATGATTTTTCACTTTTGTTTTTACATTTTATAAATTATTATTGTAGATATATTGGGTGTACAAATTAGTTCGGTCCGTTTTTTTGTGTTCAAAAATGCATTTATTTCTAAACAAAATGAATGAACAGATCAATTAAAGTATTGTCCATCGCTGGCTACTACTTTTTCCCATCTCTCGGGCAATTTTCGAATTCCATCTCGAAAAAATGACTCGTCTTTTGAGGCGATCCAAGTTTGGAGCCGATTTTCGGTTTCTACGAAAGAAGTGAACCGGTGACCTGCCAAATCGTGTTGCATCCTTCGGAACAACCAGTAATCAGAAGGAGCAATGTCCGGGGAATACGGCGGGTGCGGTAGAACATCCCATTTGAGCGTTTCCAAATATTTTTTTACGACTTTTGCGACATGAGGCCGAGCGTTGTCATGAAGAAGAATAACTTTATCATGTCTTTGCTCGTATTCCGGCCATTTTTCTTGCAATGCACGGCTCAAATGAATTAATTGTAGACGATACCGATCGCCCGTAATGGAATCGCCAGGTTTCAGCACCTCATAGTAAACAACACCCTTATGGTCCCACCAGATACAGAGCGTGATCTTCGAACCATGTATGTTCGGTTTTGGTGTTGATGTTGAGGTCGATGGCAACGATTGACCGGGCTTAGTGTAGTATTTTTTCTTCTTGGGGTTGTCATAGAATATCCACTTTTCATCTCCAGTTACAATCCGATGCAAAAAACCTTTTCTTTGTTGTCTTTGAATCAGCTGCTCGCATGTGAAAAATCGCCTTTCAACGTCTCTCGGTTTCAGTTCATAAGGCACCCAATTTCCTTGTTTTTGAATCATTCCCATGGCTCTCAATCGTATGGAAACGGCATGTTGAGTCACTCCCAATGATTCTGCAAGCTCCTCTTGCGTTTGACTCTGATCTTCTTCGAGTAATGCCTCTAATTCTTTGTCCTTGAATTTTTTTGGCTGTCCAGAGCGAGGCTTGTCTTCGACGCTGATATCTCCATCCATGAAACATCGAAACCATTCCCTACATGATTTATCAGTTGGAGCAGCGTCAGCATAAACTTCGACAAGCATTCGATGGGCTTCAGCTGCACTTTTCTTCCAATTAAAGCAGAAAATTAAAACCTCCCGCAAATGCTGCTTGGTTAACACAAAATTCGACATTTTCAACACTGTACAAAACAAGGTTTTTGCATGAAACTCAAAGCGATATAAACTGAATATTATTGGCAATGTCTAACCTGTCTGAAACCGCCAAAATCGGCTGTCACTATGAACCATTCATAACAGCCAGAGCCATCTTTTGGAAACGGACCGAACTAATTTGTACTCCCAATAGAATATACGAAGGGTGTGTGTTACAAATGGAATATGTGGCACTCTCTTATCTTTGCCTACATATGCATGTTTGCGTATGTTATTTTTGTTAGCAAATCTGAGAAGAATTAGATTAGATTAATGAATAGATTCTCGTATACCTATCAGTTACAGTTCAAGATTCCACCCATTTATCACATATGAAATTGGCAAAATGCTGACATAAATTAATTCTTAAAGTAATTTATTATTCTACATTATACTTTCCTTCGTAATTAAATTAATGTTTTTGCGTATTTATCTCTGTAATAATATAACTGGGGCAAATCAGATGGTGAAAGTTGTTTCATGAAACACTAACTTGGTATTTTGTACAGTTTTAGATGCAAAAATGACATTCTAATCATTCATTTGGTTTATTTAAATACAATAGTTATTTTGTAATATTTTTCTTATATTTATTGATAAAATAAACATTTTAATTCTAAACATCTATATTTTATTACATTTGAAGTTGTCAGACATTCTACTATCTTAATAAGATGTCTCTGTGCAATCATGCCATTTTTCTGCTGGGGTAGGCAGAGGGAATAGAACAGCAGACTTTCCTACCTCGATACACGTATTTTGCTTCTTCCACACCCATACACCTTTTAATACAGCTTCTACGATTACTCTTACTTATGACTTTTTGTTTTTTCAAAATATTCACTTGATTCAACCATATTTTCCTTGGTCTTCACCTACTAAATCTTCCATTCACATTTGCACTGTATATAAGTTTTGTCAGTCTTTCTTCATTAATTCGTTCAGAGATGGCAGTATCTGTACTAATTGTAAAATATAGCATAAGCAAATTGGTACAATAAGCTTAACAATATGAACACGAATATAACCGCGTTTGATTTGTGCAGTATGGATTAGTTATGCGGATAATTCCGCCCTTGGCATTGAAACGGTTAAGTGACAAGAGAAACATTTTTCATTTCCGATCTCTCTTTCCTCTCCACCGTTCGTTCCTCTTTCCTGTGATTGGTGATGATTTTTCACTTTTATTTTGTACAAATAAATAAGGATTTGAATAATTTGAGCGACTATGTAACTTTCTTTCTTTAGTTTTGTCTGAATGGTTGGAAGAATTTAGCACATGGCAATAAGCTCACCAAATTGTTGTACAATTTAATTTTTTTATTTTATTTATATACGAGTATGACAAGAAATTATATAAATAAATAATTTGTGAAAAAATAACAGGTAATTTAAAGTGCACACACAATTTTAATGGATCTGGATTTGTTACCTTTTATTTGTCGTGTCCCCAGTAAACTAGGATATTGCTTGTATCTTACTGAGGACACGATGAAGTTTTAAAATTGTTGTCACCAGTAAACTAGACTTGTCCTGTATCTTACTGAGGACACGATGAAGTTTTAAAATTGTTGTCACCAGTAAACTAGACTTGTCCTGTATCTTACTGAGGACACGATGAAGTTTTAAAATTGTTGTCACCAGTAAACTAGACTTGTCCTGTATCTTACTGAGGACACAATGAAGTGTTAAAATTGTCATGTCCCCAGTAAACTAGACTTTTTTTTGCCTGTATCTTACTGAGGACACAATGAAGTGTTAAAATTGTCATGTCCCCAGTAAACTAGACTTTTTTTTTGCCTGTATCTTACTGAGGACACAATGAAGTGTTAAACTAAAATTAATTGCTTTAATTAATCCCTAGAAGGTAGATTTCTTATCCACTAGACTAGCGGTCGACAACCTATATGCACTGGAGTGCCACTTTTTAATTTAATTGAATATTTATTTAATAACTATTTTATTACTTGATTATAATTCAAATTAATTACATGGCCCCATGCGGAATGTAAATTAGAGGCCCTGTTTAAAATTAAAGTGAGATTTTGCGCAGCAAAAATTTCTGAATTTTTTTCTCTTAAAAATTGATAATTTCGGCTAAGAAAATGAATCGCACAGTGTGAAATTTTTTGATGTTTCCACAAAAAATTATAATTTCGTGTGAGAAAACGAGCCGTTTGATGTACGGAAGAATTGAATTATTTGTAATTTTTTATGCTGTGCTACCAAAAAACCTCCCGCGTGGCACTAGGTTTTCGATAGCTGCATTATTAGGCCACGGACACATTTATTGAAATCACAGTTTAATTTACTTAAGATTTTTTTTAAAGATTACATTTCAAACAAAATGTATGTGCAGCTGTTTAATGCAATAGACCTTATGGCAACAAACCAGGTTTTATTATGAAAAATAATTTATTTGTTCATTTGAGAAGCTTTATATTTTAAAATCTAGTTGATTGAATCATTTGTCAAATCCAGTTGAGTGAATCATTTTTCAAATCCAATTGCACGAATCATCTGTCAAATCCAGTTGAGTGAATCATCTGTCAAACCCAGTTGAGTGAATCATCTGTCAAATCCAGTTGAGTGAATCATCTGTCAAATCCAGTTGAGTGAATCATCTGTCAAATCCAGTTGAGTGAATCATCTGTCAAATCCAGTTGAGTGAATCATCTGTCAAATCCAGTTGAGTGAATCATCTGTCAAATCCAGTTGAATGAATCATCTGTCAAATCCAGTTGAGTGAATCATCTGTCAAATCCAGTTGAGTGAATCATCTGTCAAACCCAGTTGAGTGAATCATCTGTCAAATCCAGTTGAGTGAATCATCTGTCAAATTCAGTTCACTTAATTATCCAATAGCCGATGTTGCCTGATGAAGTTTAGTATCATATTTTAAAGGTTTCAACACTTCATGATGCTTCTTAATTTATTCTCCATGACTCCATTCTGTAGAGTTTTTTATTTTTCACATTATACGGATTTCTTCTCATCCATAACGTGTGTCTTGATTTTTTATTCAATATTAAACATTAAGTTTTCCTAGCTTATTCAAATGTTCTTCATTGTTATCAATATTTTAGAAAACACCAAAGAATTGAATAAAAAAAATCAAAATATCCCTTGTCCCTAACTCCAATATAATTGTTATTTTCTTAAAGATTTATATTTGGTTTTTAATTTACTCAAATTTTATTGAATGAAGTTATTAGGGATGAATGTGAAAAAAAGCACTCGTGAGATGGTTTGGGTATGGATGGAGAAAGACTGGACCAAGTTGAGGAATTTTGCTATAATGGTAGTATTTTCTCAGATGATGGAAGAGTTACGAGGGAAGATACTAAATGTCATGTACGGATAAGAAACATAATCAATGGGGTACTATATTTGAACCGTATGAAACAGTATGAACAGTATGAAAATCTGCCAAGATGATAGTCTAGATATAGAAATGAAACGTACACGTGGAACAAGACTGAAAATTGTTTAATAAATGCTGTAGAAATGTGTGAACTGTACTTCGGAAAGTCTAGGATGAACCGTGCGACGTTTGTCACAAAGGGATGGGGTAAAATCGTTTTTTTTTACAAATCGAACAATTGTTTTTCTCTAAACTGACGTTTTAATTCCTAATTTTCATTATACTGACTTTCTAATGTATTGTATGATTTGTATGTATCTTTAAATAGGCCACGATCCACTATGAATTAATACTTATTACGAACATTTAATTAAAATCGATTTTCAAAATCGATTTTTGAAAATCCAATTATCGAATAACCCATCCCTAGCCAATGCAGACCAACGTAGTGACTTTTGACGAACGTCACCAAATATTATTTGATTTTAACAAACTGCCACATTTTTGCTAATTTGTAACAAGATGTATTAATTTGTCATTATTGTTAGTTTTATGTAATGTATTTACCTAAATAACTTGCTATTTATTAGAATCGAGGCTTATATTAAAGTTGATAAAATAATTAAAATTACTGAACGTCGTTACAAGGTTGCATTGGGGGAAATTTGTGAGCTGTCATATGGTTTATCCTAGATTTTCCGAACTATAAGAAGAATATACAATTTATGACAGAATACGGAATGAAGTGATAAGGGATGCGTCGAGTAAGATGAAGATGGTTTGGGCATTTAGAATGTATGAATGAAGAATGACTAACAAAACAAATATACAGTGAAATGTGTGTTAGAGGAAAACCAAGGAAAGTAGGGCTGAATAAAGTGGATGATATTTTGAAAGAAGGAAACGTAAAAAGTAATTGTAGGAGTTGTATGAGAAGGTGGTATGGATGTAGAAGAGGCGAAATATATGTGTTTTGCTGTATGAAAGTCTGATGCTCTCTCTTCTCTGCCTACTTTAATAGGAAACTGGTGTGATGTATGTGTTACCTTTCTACTTTTTTGTGTCAGTGGTGTAAGTCGAAAGCGGAATTAGGACAAATTAACACTGTCCACCATTCCTATAAGGTGATCCACAGTTTTGGCTTGACATGGGAGAACTTGGAGTGCCGAGATATGGACTGATCTGGATGGAAGGGTTTTGTAACATCTCTGTGTGTCAGATGGAACTTATTGGGAGATGATGAAAGCTTTTCGTTAATATTATGACCTAATCAAAATTATGTAATTGAAGGGTTTGTTAAGGATGATCTAAAGCATAGGTTCCCAAAGTTGGGTTCCCTGGGGGTACTGGAGGGAACTGAGGGGGCCATGCTGGTCCTGAGGGACGTAGGGGGGCGTTGGTAGCAAAAAGGGGGCAATGAGTTGCTAATATTTTTTAATCTAATAAAATATTCTAAAACCCTTTATTATACGATAAAATCACCTTAAACACAAATACTATCTACGATTTTGTGCTGTTACAAATTAGATGCATATACATTATACGTACATAGTTCATAAACTGACTACCAAATGCCCCGCAAGTACCAAAACATAACCTAAAAAATTACACCCAAATTACAAATTGTTTTATTACCACAAAACCTTTTTGAAATTAAAAAATTACTATCAGTTGCCGAAATTTTATTGCAAATATCAAACTGCGGCACATGAATAAATTGGTGTCAGTACATCAGGTTCATCCTTCTCATTAGGATTATTTAATAAATACTTCAACAATTTAACCCTTTCGTGCTCAAATTTTATTTTTCTAGATTTAATTTTTTTTTCGCATTTATTAGTCATTAATATTTATAAAGAAATATGGAAAAAAAATATTAAAAAAAAATCGATCGGAACTTATAAAAAAACTAATGGGATTTATACTTCCCACTGATACTTGGTAGAATACTCAGTGTGCGTAAGAAAGAAAAACTTTTTTTTTTTTTTTTTAAGAATATAAATTATTTTAAGTAAAAAAACATTAAAATGAACTTTATAATTAATCCTCTTCTATATTCATCGATATATCCGGTTGCGAAATTGTCACGTTATCAAGTGCATCCAATTCCTCTTGTGCACCATCGTCAATTTCTATGTCTGACATTTCTTCAACATCGGGAAGTGAAAATAAAAACTCCATCGCTTTTTCCATGTGGTTGGGGTTATTCAAATTCCATTTATAAGCCATCTACAAGAAAAAACATTCATCACATATTTTAAAACATAACCTTTATTTAGCTTCGTGGGAAGACCGCTTGCTTCCCACTTATGAAATATGACTTACCTTGAAATTCAGATCAAATCACCAGCTATGTATATATCATACAGTGAAAAAAATGTCTATAGAACTCAAATCAATCATCAAAATCCCTATTTACTTGAAAATTTTCAAGTTTTGTCACAAAATCAACGTATCTGACGCACGACATTCCAAACAAAACAACACGGGTTATTTAGAATTCAACTGCCAGTTACAAGATCAACCGATAAAGTAGGTAAATGTTTTATCGTAATACCCAATAATGACGCTAGATGGCAGGAGGGAATTAACTTGAGAAACGTAATTCCTACTGATCTTTTTAGAGCAATTTAAAAAATGGGAAACCGTATTCCCACCAGCCACGAAAGGGTTAAGTATCAGCGTATCTTATTATAACGCTATAAATAAGATACGATGATACTTAAATTGTTGTAATAAAAAATATGTACATAAAAAAATGTTCACTACATTTTTCTGTTCTATTTCATTTAAAAAAGGTGAATTTACAGGGGGGCATTGTGTAATTTTTTTGCTGAAAAAGGGGTAGTGGATCAAATAAGTTTGGGAACCTATGATCTAAAGCATAAAATGAGTGTATTCTGCATTGAACTAACATTTCTGAGACACTACAGTGTGCTGATAATCCTAGTGTACTTTTTTGAAACAATGTCATCATTATGAATAATTTGGGAATTAAAATACATTTTCAGTTCTCATTTAAATTCTGTTACTTAAAAATTACCGTGTATTCTTTCTTCTTTCAGCTTGGGACCTTTCTGACATACAAGATATAGAATGTCTCGGTACAACCTCAGCGATAATAGGCAAGATCGAACATGATTCCATCTACGAGCCACGTTTGATGATAATAAAAAGTTCCACACCTGTCGGCGCACTGTACGACGATCACATAATCTACAAAATCAAGTCTATCTGCCTGTTGACACTAGGAAATGAAGATGTGGACCTCAACCTTTCACCCTGCAAGAAGCATTCTAGTGTTTCGGTGGTAAAATCTGCTCCTGATCCTGCTGGTAAATCAGGAAAAAAGGAAGGAGGGAAAGGACTCTTTGAGAATTCACTGTTTGTTAATAAGACGTGGGGAGCTGTTAAGAGTGCTGGTAACACAATAAAGAATACTACGCAGCAGGCAGCGGCTATTGCGACTTCACAGGTTTGGCAATTTTTAGTAATTAAATATATAGGTGGTAGAAATACTTACCCTTAACCCTTCCTGTCCTGTGATGTGTAACTAGTACACATTGCTTCTAAAAACTTTAATATCTCTATAAATATAATAAATACTGGGTTCAGATTTTAGGTATTCCTCCGTAATACATTTACACATTGAATGAAAAAACAATATTAATAATAATTAGCACTTATCAGCCACATCAGAGATCTTTTATGAAAATCGGGAATAAATTCACCAATACAATCAAACGTGTGCCAGTGTGTGATGTAGGTATATTCATTCTAGAAAAACCGCTATGTGTGAGGAAGTGACGCTATTCACGTCTCACTCTCACTCTACTTCAGTATATGGAAACGCAAGAAATAGAATCTCAGTTCGCTCGCTTTTCTCACTCAGTAGGTCAGTGGTTCTCGGTAGAGGTGGTCGTTTTGTGAACGTCGGCCTATGTTTTTATTAATTAAATTTAAATTATTATCACTTTTGACTTCAAATATAATTAATTTAAAGAATTGGCTATGAATATTCTTATTTTTCCCATTTTAAATCACTCATTTTTACATGTGTATTGATATGTATTGAATACACAGCACCGGAACAGGCGGATTTTTTTAGCACAGGAAGGGAAAGGTTAAGTGATAAAATGTAATCAGTGGATTTATGAAGATTTGTAATGTTTATTTATTTAATCTTTGATACGTTTCCTGCCGACGGTCAATGGTCATCTCCCTTTTTTTATACAAAAAAATATTTTTTGACAGATTAAAAATATTATAAAATATATATAAGTTGAGTGTAAGGATAGTAAAGTATAGATCGTTCAGTCAGAAGAGTAATTTTGCGATAGTGTGAGTAACAGTGCGTTTACAAAAACTTGTCACTTTACTTTTTTAATGAAGTGAAAAAGCAAATAAATATAAAAATAATATTTTGTATTCAAACATTGAAATGAACACACACGTTTTGTAAATTAAAAATGCTGTCAGCTTAAATTGTAATAATCACAAAAATAAAATGAAAGTAAGTTCATTTCACATATTAATTGTTTAGGCATGGCAGATTCTAGGGAACATTAAATAACAATAATGGAATTTTTCAAGATTAAAAATAAATATAAGTACAAGTATTATAAAGTAAAAATGTTCGTCAGCTTTATTTAGATTCCACATAAAAATAAAATGAATGTAAGATTATTTAACATATTAATGTATCATAATTACAATGCCAAATAATAAAGTTTTAAAATAATAGTGGATGGAGTGATACTAAATTCTAGGAAACTTTAAGTTATAACAAAGTACATTCTAAGCTCTCCAAACATTTTGAATTATACATTACATTAGACAAAAATTGCACTCCTAATTTCGACACGTTAGTCTTTTTCTAATCACCGAGTATTTTAACAACAATACAAACGTGCGCTCTGCGGCGAACCAATCGTGTGGCATTCTAAAACCAATACCACTACAAAAGTTGTGTAATACAGAGAGTGTTACTCACACTATTGCAAAATTACTCTTCTGGCTGAATGATCTATAGTGGCTGCGATCATTAGATTAGGAACTTTTGCGCATCTGCATGTGTTCAGAAAAAAACATATTTGGTAAGAACACCACTGAAAACTTAATAAGAGAAGACGAACTACAAAAAAATCTTTGTAGATCTTTTGATATGTTATAATAACACGTTTTAGGTGTAGCATAGTGTATGTATGAAGTGTTTATATATACCATCATAAATTTTGATAAGATCTCTCAAAAAAGGGTTGTCTTCAAATGCTTCCTAAAAGAACGCACGCCCCCCATATCAAAAAATCTGGCACTTTCTGCCGACTCCGATAAACAGACAGAGTGATAGTATGTTTGTAAAAAAGGTCTTATGTTTTTAAATTTTACATCTTTTTCTCTCAAGGGCGCTCCTCGACTCGGGATTCGAACCCACTATTATTAATAAATTAAAGATAAATATGTACAAGTGTTTCCTAAAGCTCCACATGCCTCCCATATCTCTAACACTAAGGCTAAGGCCACACCAAAGTGCTTCGCTAGTAGGTGTTACGCGACTAATAGACTAGGTGACTTCATGCTTGGCCACACCAAAATGCTTTGAACAAATTCATTTGACATTTGGGAGCGGTTGAGTCAACAAACGATGCCACTCTCAAAACTAACCAATTTCATTACAACTTACCTTATCTTTATTTACTTCCTGTGCAACTTCATTCCAAATTGATTTTATTACAGGTACATTTTTGTATAATTTGCTCGATGGGTTCCACAAAGGGTCCCTTTTATACACAGCTGTTAATAAAACTTCCACCATCTTGTAAAATCACTTGGTGACACAATAAAATTAACCAACACGTCTGTTCGCTAGGAGACTCACTAGGTGACTAATCGTCATGTAGCGTGGCGCGAAGCGTGCAGTGTGGTCATTGCGATAGTATGAGGTGCGTTGGTTCGCTAGGATATGTCGCCTAGCTCGCAGCGTAGCTCGAAGCACCAAGCGAGGCTCCTACCTGTGTGGCCGAGGCCTTATAGTTCCTTTGGCATAAATACTGGATATTTTTTTCTAAGAGATACAACATTCCACACCACAGGACCAGTAACTAAATATATTAACAGTAGATATGATAAGCTATCTGTAATGACGATGATAATAATTAAATGTAAATTATCTTTTAACTTTCATTTTGCAGGTAAAACAAACAGTTAATAAGGCACGCGACTCCAAAGAAAAGGACCGCCTAGAGAAGCGAATAACAGACGAGCTCCATAAGATCTTCGACGACACGGATAGCTTCTACTTCTCGAAGACAGCTGATGTGACTCACTCTCTCCAGAGGCTGGGTAATGTGGACCAGCTCACTGGACACGCGGCCAGGTGGAAGAATGCTGACGATAGATTCTTCTGGAATAAGCATATGCTTAAGGATATTCTCGACCTGGGAGTGAGTGAGCTTTGATATATTTTTTTTAAATATTTTATGATAAGATATTTAATTTAATGTACAGTAGTAATATGAGACATGGATTCATCACGACGAGACTGAGAGTAAACAGCAAAGTATGGAGTAGAAACATCCTCAATCGTCGACCAAGAAAAAATTCAAAAGTCAACCATCAGCTTGCAAATACATGCTCAATAGCCAGTATTGGAACACTATCAGGAAAAAGGTTCAACAATCTACGGTGCTCGTTGCAGTGAGATGTTCATTGAAGAATTGAAGCCTAAACACCGGATTAAATACAGAGGACTGCTATCCAAGGACGTTGTGATGTTGCGTGTCCGCATACCTCTGCTTACACTGTCGACACTTTGCAAAAACTTCATTTTGAGGTGTTAAAGCATTCTCCCTGTATTCCTGATCTTGTTCCGTCGGACTTTCACCCGTTTGGTCCCCTGAAAGCAGCCCTACGTGGACTAAGATTCATCTCTGATGAAGAAGGGAAGACAGCGGTGCATTCGTGGCTCTCAGCTCAGCCTAAAGAAATTTTTAATGAGGAAATATGAAAGCTTGTCGACAGATGGATAAAATTGATTGAAAAGCAAGGAGATTATCTCGAAATGGGTGTACCAAAATTTATCATTCCATTTGTTTTCATTATAATTTTTAATATAACAATAATAAAAGTTATAATAAAAACAAATGGTGGGATAAAATTTGGGACACCCTATATTTGTTTTTTTTTTTAAAGTTGATTAAAATAAATTCTACAGCCAGAGTGCGGATAAATTTTGACTCACCCTCGTACTTAAGAATCACGTACTGTTGATTTACATTCTATTGACTTATGTAGTCTCAATTTATATACTCTAGATGAAGGGTGGCCAAACCTTGGCACATGCGCCAAACGTGGCGCATTGGATGATTACAAGTGACGCATTGCATCCTTGCGCCTACTTATTTTTTAAAATAGGCGTCATAACTGAATCCATCTTCATATTTTCAACACCAAAGTGCTCTCAGTTCAATTCATACAGCCTTCGGTAATGTTCAACTTTACGGTGTCTGACACTTAGAATGGTACTTGTGAGCTGTCACTTTAGGCGGGTTTACAAACGTACGAATATTTCTATCGGTGTTGCCATTGCGCGTTTCCGCTCAAACGTTCGCACACACTGCGCACCACGTGTATGAAGTCACGTGCGGATGAGCGGCGAACGCTCGTTATGGTCAGTCAGTTCTGAGTGAGCCACCGTGGCGTAGAGTTTGAAGCAGAGTTTTGCAACAACTGTGGTCCAGAGTTATCTTCACCAAACGAGACTCTCCGGCAGCTGTAGCACCATCAGTGGGGTCCACGACAGCGATCACCCTCTCGTCCAAGAGATCATTTCTGACTACTGTAGATTGGTGTTCCAATAAACGTGTGTCTTTTGAAATGGCGTAAATTAATTAATTGAATTGCGTGATAGAGTTATTCTTTTTCCTCCTCTAAGCGAAGCAGATCCTACCCCTATCCCTATATTACAACCCCAAACGTGAACGTAAGAAGGTAAAAAAAGTGCTTGAGTTGTGTGGCACATCTGAACTCGTCTGTGAAAAAATTGGCATATGGTATGCAAAAGGTTGGCCACCCCTGATATATCAGGTGTATAAATTAGTCGCCCGCCGCATTCACCAGACATTGCTCCTTCTGATTTCCACTTGTTTCGATCGATGACGCATGGCATGTCTGAGCAGCACTTCACATCATATGAAGATACCAAAAATTGAGTCGATTCGTGGATAGCCTCAAAAGATGAAGCATTCTTCCGACGCGGTATCCGTATACTGCCAGAAAGATGGGAAAAAGTAGTGGCAAGCGATGGGCAATACTTGGAATAAAACATGAGGTTCCGTTCTTTCACAATAAATGCCCAATTTTTTATAAAAAACGGCGGAAACTTATTTGTACACCTAATAGATTTACATACTTTTGACTACGTACACTAACAATCAAGAAAACTTGTATTGGAACCATTTACCTGTTTGATTAGATTGTTTTCAAAGACGGCTCATTTTGCATCTCTCTATCTACTTATGATAAACAATTCGTTATATGTGATTGATATTAAATCGTATATTGCAGTGCATTGCATTGTGAAAAAATACCTTGCTTAGACTCACGGACATATTTCGTAACTGTATTAACAGTTTGGTCAAACTTTATAGTATACATATCGCTGTAGTTTATGATCCACATTCAATTTTAAACTCTTGAACCTGAGAGTTGTCCATAAGATAATATACCATCTGTGTCTTATATTACACACGTAATTTTTATTTGCACCCAAGACACATATCGGAGACAATGGTTTGTACCCAAGACACATATCGGAGACAATGGTTTGTACCCAAGACACATATCGGAGACAATGGTTTGATTCTATCTTCCTTGAATGTTCTCATAAACATAGTTCTTTTATTTCCTATTGAAGATTCTTCTTAAAATGTTTAACAATTAATTACTTTGTTATTCCACTAATAACAATAATTCACGCAAACACATGTTTCTACCTCCCGTCCCTAGACAAATATAAAAAAGTTTAAATTTTACATGTCACAAAAAATATATAAAACAATGAATAGAAAAACATTGGAGATACACAAAGCCATCAGCGAAAATAAAAAAAAGTAATAAATGACCAAAGAATGTAACAGGTTTCATCCCTCTTAAATATTTTTCCTTTGGGTCAATAGACCACACACACTTCCGATGTAACACATCGATCAATAAGTCCCGGGATTAACTACTAAAACAACATTTGTTTGCCAAAATTCTACTTTATTCATCAACATAGTCTCCTTCAAGAGCGATACATTCATTCCAACGCTTTCCTAACTTTTCTATGCCAGCTGTGTAGAACGATTTATCTTTGGTTTCAAAATAGGCATTAGATTCGGCAATCACTTCTTCATTGGAGCCAAATCTCTTTCTCTGGAGCATCTTTTTGAGGTCTGCGAACAGCCAATAGTCGCTGGGGGCCAAATCTGGAGAATACGGTGGGTGCGGAAGCAATTCGAAGTTTAACTCATGCAATTTGGACATCGTTACCATCGACTTGTGACACGGTGCATTGTTCTGGTGAAAGAGAACTTTTTTCTTCTTCATATGGGGCCGTATTTTTGCAATTTCTGCCTTCAAATGCTGATCGATGAATATTATACCATGCGCATCTCAAAATACGGAGGCCATAACCTTCCCGGCTGACTTGAGTTTTTGGTCGCTTCGGACGACTTTCACCGGCTGCTCTCCACTCAGCTGACTGCCGATTTGATTCCAGAGTATAGTGGTGGATCCAAGTTTCATCCATTGTCACATACCGACGCAAAAACTTCTGTTTATTTCGCGTAAACAGTGCCAAACAGCGCTCTGAATCATCGATGCGTTGTTGTTTCTGTTCCATTGTGAGCAAAAGCGGCACCCATTTCGAAAAAAGCTTTTGCATGACCAAATGTTCATGCAAAATAGTGTAAACACTACCAAATGATATCTTCAGGATGTCAGCTATCTCACGCAACTTTACTTTGCGATTTTCCATCACGATTTTGAGGGTTTTTTTTAATGTTTTCTGGTGTAACAGCCTCATTTGGACGACCAGAGCGTTCAGCATAATTTGTGTCTGTACGACCGCGTTTGAAATCAGCATACCACCGACAAATGGTTATTTTCGACGGAGCAGAGCCCGATAACACTTTTCAAGGTATCGCTGAGTTTGAACGGTATTTTTTCCCATTAAAAAACAATGTTTTATCAACACACGAAATTCGGTTTTTTCCATTGTTTTGAAAATAGTAAAAGTAGCGTCACTTAAACCACTGTAACTCAATGACACAATGTCGGAATGTCATGAAAGTTTGACACGTAACTTCTAAAGGCTGGTACTAACTGATAATGGTATGGATTTGTTATTAGAGGCTCCATCTGTTGGTTAGTCCCGGGACTTATTGATCGATGTGTTAACATGACTAAAGCACTGCTTAAGCTGGCTTAAGCACTGCTTTAGTAACAAACAAGAAACATTCACCCCAAGGTGAGCCTCGGTATAGGAGGTAGAAACACATGCTAGGAGGTGGAAACAAAGTAATTTACTGTTAAACATTTTTGTCTTTTACTCTTACCAGAGTGGTCATGGCTACGATGAGTTATGATCATTCTGTCTCAGCACTGCTCTGATTGCTTGCCTCCGTTTTCTGCAGTCCTTGGAGCATTCTTCTAAACCACAGGCATTACACACATATCATAAGGCCACGGGAGTCAAGAACTTAGAATAAGTAATAAGACTCCTGTTTCTCAAAATCATATGACTATTATTCTGATCTGTTGTTAAGTACCTTGTTTCACATCATTCTTTTACTTGACAGAGTCCCCAATGCGACCCATGGATAGTGCCCATCATCCAGGGGCATGTGAAGGTACGACGCTGCGAAGTCGACGCTGGGGAGTGTTCCAGACACCTCAACACCGAATCTCTCAGGGGCGGGCCTGCCCAGCACAGGGAGCTCTTTACACTCAGTCTGATATCACGGCGGTCTCGATACAGGGCCGGCACCAGGTGAGGAGTTCTCGTTTTCTTTTGTATTATATAACGGGTTTATTTTATTATTGCATTAGTCATATTATTATTGCGTAATAATTAATGAATTGATGATCTTTAGTTTTAGTTAATGTTTTTTTATCGAATGAATCTTTGTCTGCCTCAAAGTGGCATGTGTAGCTTTAGGAATGACATGTGTATAATCTTTGTCTGCCTCAAAGTGGCATGTGTAACTTTAGGAATGACATGATTTAAAATATTTGGGAAAATTTATAATTATGTATGACACTACACACATACACTACACTCCACCTAAAGTCAAATGTGTTACTATCACATATCAAAAGATCTTTATTTTCTTTGTAGTTCATCTTCCCTTCCTAGTTTTTTCTTACCAGATAATATGCTTTTCTAAACATATGCATATGCGGGGAAGTTCAATATCTAATAGCCACAGCTACCACTTTCCTGCCCTTAAATTCAACTTGTTTTTCTTGTTATATTTGTAATCTGTCAATAATAGTGAGTTGGAATCCTGATGTAGAGCATCCTTGAGAAGACTCTGCTCTCTCAATAATAGTGAGTTGGAATCTTGACGTAGAGCATCCTTGAGAAGACTGCTCTCTCAATAATAGTGAGTTGGAATCTTGACGTAGAGCATCCTTGAGAAGACTGCTCTCTCAATAATAGTGAGTTGGAATCCTGATGTAGAGCATCCTTGAGAAGACTCTGCTCTCTCAATAAAAGTGAGTTGGAATCTTGACGTAGAGCATCCTTGAGAAGACTGCTCTCTCAATAATAGTGAGTTGGAATCCCGATGTAGAGCATCCTTGAGAAGACTCTGCTCTCTCAATAATAGTGAGTTGGAATCCCGATGTAGAACATCCTTGAGAAGACTCTGCTCTCTCAATAATAGTGAGTTGGAATCCTGATGTAGAGCATCCTTGAGAAGACTGCTCTCTCAATAATAGTGAGTTGGAATCCCAATGTAGGGCATCCTTGAGAAGACTGCTCTCTTAATAATAGTGAGCTGGAATCCTGTTGTAGAGCATCCTTGAGAAGACTCTGCTCTCTCAATAATAGTGAGTTGGAATCCTGACATAGAGCATCCTTGAGAAGACTGCTCTCTCAATAATAGTGAGTTGGAATCCCGATGTAGAGCATCCATGAGAAGACTCTGCTCTCTCAATAATAGTGAGTTGGAATCCCGATGTAGAACATCCTTGAAAAGACTCTGCTCTCTCAATAATAGTGAGTTGGAATCCCGATGTAGAGCATCCTTGAGAAGACTGCTCTCTTAATAATAGTGAGTTGGAATCCTGATGTAGAGCATCCTTGAGAAGACTGCTCTCTCAATTATAGTGAGTTGGAATCCTGATGTAGAGCATCCTTGAGAAGACTGCTCTCTCAATAATAGTGAGATGGAATCCTGATGTAGAGCATCCTTGAGAAGACTGCTCTCTCAATAATATGGAGTTGGAATCCCGATGTAAAGCATCCTTGAGAAGACTGCTCTCTCAATAATAGTGAGTTGGAATCCCGATGTAAAGCATCCTTGAGAAGACTGCTCTCTCAATAATAATGAGTTGGAATCCTGATGTAGAGCATCCTTGAGAAGACTCTGCTGTCTCAATAATAGTGAGTTGGAATCCCGATGTAGAGCATCCATGAGAAGACTCTGCTCTCTCAATAATAGTGAGTTGGAATCCCGATGTAGAGCATCCATGAGAAGACTCTGCTCTCTCAATAATAGTGAGTTGGAATCCCGATGTAGAACATCCTTGAGAAGACTCTGCTCTCTCAATAATAGTGAGTTGGAATCCCGATGTAGAACATCCTTGAAAAGACTCTGCTCTCTCAATAATAGTGAGTTGGAATCCCGATGTAGAGCATCCTTGAGAAGACTGCTCTCTTAATAATAGTGAGTTGGAATCCTGATGTAGAGCATCCTTGAGAAGACTGCTCTCTCAATTATAGTGAGTTGGAATCCTGATGTAGAGCATCCTTGAGAAGACTGCTCTCTCAATAATAGTGAGATGGAATCCTGATGTAGAGCATCCTTGAGAAGACTGCTCTCTCAATAATATGGAGTTGGAATCCCGATGTAAAGCATCCTTGAGAAGACTGCTCTCTCAATAATAGTGAGTTGGAATCCCGATGTAAAGCATCCTTGAGAAGACTGCTCTCTCAATAATAATGAGTTGGAATCCTGATGTAGAGCATCCTTGAGAAGACTCTGCTGTCTCAATAATAGTGAGTTGGAATCCCGATGTAGAGCATCCATGAGAAGACTCTGCTCTCTCAATAATAGTGAGTTGGAATCCCGATGTAGAGCATCCATGAGAAGACTCTGCTCTCTCAATAATAGTGAGTTGGAATCCCGATGTAGAACATCCTTGAGAAGACTCTGCTCTCTCAATAATAGTGAGCTGGAATCCCGATGTAGAGCATCCTTGAGAAGACTGCTCTCTTAATAATAGTGAGTTGGAATCCTGATGTAGAGCATCCTTGAGAAGACTGCTCTCTCAATAATAGTGAGTTAGAATCCCGATGTAAAGCATCCTTGAGAAGACTGCTCTCTCAATAATAGTGAGTTGGAATCCTGATGTAGAGCATCCTTGAGAAGACTCTGCTGTCTCAATAATAGTGAGTTGGAATCCCGATGTAGAGCATCCATGAGAAGACTCTGCTCTCTCAATAATAGTGAGTTCGAATCCCGATGTAGAGCATCCATGAGAAGACTCTGCTCTCTCAATAATAGTGAGTTGGAATCCCGATGTAGAGCATC
This sequence comes from Odontocerum albicorne, assembly GCA_949825065.1. Lineage (NCBI taxonomy): Eukaryota > Metazoa > Arthropoda > Insecta > Trichoptera > Odontoceridae > Odontocerum > Odontocerum albicorne. The sequence goes on along the minus strand of OX463859.1, from coordinate 30,501,300 downwards.
CTTGAGAAGACTGCTCTCTTAATAATAGTGAGTTGGAATCCTGATGTAGAGCATCCTTGAGAAGACTCTGCTCTCTCAATAATAGTGAGATGGAATCCTGATGTAGAGCATCCTTGAGAAGACTGCTCTCTCAATAATATGGAGTTGGAATCCCGATGTAAAGCATCCTTGAGAAGACTGCTCTCTCAATAATAGTGAGTTGGAATCCCGATGTAAAGCATCCTTGAGAAGACTGCTCTCTCAATAATAGTGAGTTGGAATCCTGATGTAGAGCATCCTTGAGAAGACTCTGCTGTCTCAATAAAAGTGAGTTGGAATCCTGACATAGAGCATCCTTGAGAAGACTGCTCTCTCAATAATAGTGAGTTGGAATCCCGATGTAGAGCATCCTTGAGAAGACTCTGCTCTCTCAATAATAGTGAGTTGGAATCCCAATGTAGAGCATCCTTGAGAAGACTGCTCTCTCAATAATAGTGAGTTGGAATCCCGATGTAGAGCATCCTTGAGAAGACTCTGCTCTCTCAATAATAGTGAGTTGGAATCCCAATGTAGAGCATCCTTGAGAAGACTGCTCTCTCAATAATAGTGAGTTGGAATCCCGATGTAGAGCATCCTTGAGAAGACTGCTCTCTCAACGGCGCTATATAAATTATTATTTTATTATTATTACTATTAAATGGGATGTGATTTGTGTCTTTTTTGAGTCGTATTTTATTTGTGCTAAAAACACAAATACAGTAAAACCTTAGATCAATGGTTTGAAAGTCAAATGTTTCTTTCCGTATTATTTTAAGACTCAACAAAATAGCAAATCAACATTTTCTAAGCTGTTTTTTTACAAGTAATAGCTTTTTTTTTCTTTTAAAATTTCACAGGTACAAACGCCGTGGTGTGGATGAGGAAGGCCACGTGGCAAACTATGTGGAGACAGAACAGTGCCTCCTGCACCAGAACCATCGGGTGTCCTTCGTGCAGGTGAGGGGCTCCGCTCCACTGTACTGGAGCCAGCCGGGCCACAAGTACAGACCTCCGCCCAGGCTTGACAAGGGTGAGAAATCATTATTTTTATGACTGAGTGATTATGGTGAGTGGTTATCCATGACCATGGTATCCATGGTGGAGAATCTTTAGGCATTTTTATTATTGAGTATAATCGAGTTAATATAGAAAGTCGTTATCCATGACCGAGTAATTACGTTATCCATGACCGAGTAAATTACGGATAATGATTATCAATGGCTGAGTTATTATGAAAAAGTCATTATCACTGACTGAGTTATTATAGAAAGGTGTTATCAATGGTCCAGTTATTAACACGTTCAATGCTAACAACGCGCCTAGTGCGTTCTTCTTGGCAACCGTCGGGTGCTAACAATGCGCCTGATGCGTTTTAGTGTGCAAACCAAATATACTATTACCGCTCCTAGTGCGTTGAAATTGTATACACATACTCAATAAGTATCAACGCATGGATATTTAGTTTATTAGTATATTAGCACACACAAATATTCACCAGTGTTCAAATATACTTCGAGCGGAACGCGTGTACGTCAAGGGATATTTTTTAAAGTTTTAATAATTAGTCAGTCACACGTGAATTAACTTAATAATTTGATCGCATTGAATGTGTTAAGGAGAGTCATTATCCATGGCTGATTTATTTTGAAGATTCCTTACCAAAGGCCAAATAATTATGGATAGTCTTTTATTTATTTAACACTTTTATTGCAAATAGAATCTGGAGGGCTTATTGCCAGGCGGCAATCTCTTCAAACCAACCAGACAAAAGTAAATGAAGCAAATTACGTGGTCGCATAAATCATAAAAATAACTATCCATCCCCACGAAATCCATAAACGTATACGTGAGCACATGCCCACGAACCCCACAAAAACAGACAGCCACCCGAACATTCTTTTTCATTTAAAGTGAGATATCATCAATCAAAAGGAAAGGAAGGGATGGTGGAGAGGAAAGGAAAAGAAACATCAGTAATGAAACACGTTATTTTACTGACTAGAAATTGAGAGGTTTTTCAGTCGCTTCTTAAAGCATGCCAAGGACGGAGCGAGTCTTATATTGGTTTGTAACTGATTCCAGAGTCTCACTGCATGGACAGTAAAGGACGATGTAAAGAAAGAGGAGCGGTGAACCGGAAAGGCCAATAAATAATCTCTGTTTGAGCGTAGCGCTAATCCATGATTGGAAAGACGCTGAAAATTCTCGGCGAGATAAGAGGGTGCGGCGGGACAGTTAAGGATATTATAAAATAGAGACAGTATGTGAATTTGGCGTCTATTTCTAACATTCAACCAGTTCAATGCCTTCTGGTATGAAGTTATATGATCGTACTTACGTAGGTTGAAAATGAATCTTAGGCACACATTTTGAAGACGCTGTAATTTGTCCAACTATTCCTCAGTAACATCCAAGTAACATACGTCCGCATAGTCCAGAATCGGAAAGAGCAGAGGTTGTACGAGTAAAATTTTGGTTTTGGTTGGAAGGTATTTATAATAGTAATTAAAATGAAACTGTAATACAATACTAAGAGGATTATTGCAATATAAACACTTTACATAGATTTAAAAAATTGAAGAAAAAAATTATAATAGTTAAATTCAATATCTGTTCAATTTTGTCAACTCAGAATCTCGCACAGGTTTCAGTTCTTTTATATTCAGTTGAGTAGGTTTCTTTGAGTTGGCAGGTTCATGTACTTTATTTACAATGTTATTCTTGTATCTTACCTTCTATCCATATTGCAGGCGAGCAGGAGACCCAGGTGGCGTTCGACAAGCATTTGGATACTGAGAAGGAGTTGTACGGGCCAGTCTGCATAGTGAACCTGGTGGAGCAGGCGGGCAGAGAAAAGGTCATATGGGAAGCCTACAGCAACCACATCTATGCCTACAACTCACCGGACATTGTCTATGCCACTTTTGACTTTCACGAATACTGGTATTTGTTTCGTTTGCAGTTAGCCTTATAAATAGATAAATATAAGTTTATTGATAGCAACATTGTATGTACATAACACATCGATCAATAAGTGTCCCGGGACAACAACATTTGTTTCTCAAAATTCTTCTTTATTCATCAACATAGTCTCCTTCAAGAGCGATACATTAATTCCAACGCTTTCCTAACTTTTCTATGCCAGCCGTGTAGAACGATTTATCTTTGGTTTCAAAATAGGCGTTAGTTTCGGCAATCACTTCTTCATTGGAGCCAAATCTCTTTCCCTGGAGCATCTTTTTGTGGTCTGCGAACAGCCAACAGTCGCTGGGGGCCAAATCTGGAGAATATGGGGGTGCGGAAGCATTTCGAAGTTCAACTCATGCAATTTGGCCATCGTTACCATCGACTTGTGACACGGTGCATTATCCTGATGAAAGAGAACTTTTTTTCTTCTTCATATGGGGCTGTATTTTTGCAATTTCTGCCTTAAAACGCTCCAATAACGCTTTGTAATATTCCCTATTGATGGTTTTTCAAATGTTCATACAAAATAGTGTAAATACTACCAAATGATATCTTCAGGATGTCAGCTATCTCACGCAACTTTACTTTGCGATTTTCCATCACGGTTTTGAGGGTCATTTGGACAACCAGAGCGTTCAGCATCATTTGTGTCTGTACGACCGCGTTTGAAATCAACATACCACCGACAAATGGTTGTTGTCGACGGAGCAGAGCCCGGATAACACTTTTCAAGCCATCGCTGAGTTTGAATAGTATTTTTTCCAATTAAAATGCAATGTTTTATCAACACACGAAATTCGGTTTTTTCCATTGTTTTGGAAATAGCAGAAGTAGCGTCACTAAAACCACTGTAACTCAATGACACAATGTCGGAATGTCATGAAAGTTTGACACGTAACTTCTAAAGATTGGTACTAACTGAGAATGGTATGAATTTGTTATTAGAGGCACCATCTGTTGGTTAGTCCCGGGAATTGTTGATCGATGTGTTATATAAATACATTCCGAAATCGCATATACATATATCTCAAGATAAATAGCAGAAACTATCAGGTGTACAAATAAGCCGCCGCCGCTTGACAAAACTTGGCGCCACCAGTGAGTTATGGTTAAAATTGTCAGATGTAAAACGTCATTGTCGTAAGGTTGGACATCTGTCAACAACATCAACAATTTTTATCAGTATAATATATTCTTTTGTATGCAAAAATGTCAAGTTTTGAGCCGAATAAGCGCCATTTGCGGGAACTTTTGATTTACTTCTTCAATTTGAAGAAATCTGCAGCTTTGGCGCATCGATTGCTTGTAGAAGCATATGGTGAGGCTGCCTTAAGTCAGAGAAGCTGTCGTGAGTGGTTTCAAAAGTTTAAGAACGGTGAATTTGACATCGAAGACAAAGAATGTAGCGGAAGGTCGAAAGTGTACGAAGACGCGGAATTGGAAGTCGGTTGAAATCATTGGGAATGATTCAAAATCACAAAATACACATCGGTTGAAATCATTGGGAATGATTCAAAAACAAGGAAATTGGGTTCCATATAAATTGACACCGAGAAACGTTGAACGCCGATTTTCCACATGTGAAATGCTGCTTGCCAGGCATAAACGAAAGGGTTTTCTGCACCGTATAGTCACTGGTGATGGAAAATGGATCCACTATGATAATCCAAAAAGGAAGAAATCATGGGGACCCCCTGGCCATGCTTCAACATCTACGGCTAAGCCAAATATTCATGGAAAAAAACTCTTGTTGTGTATTTGGTGGGATCAGCTTGGTGTCGTATATTATGAGTTGCTCAAACCGAACGAAACCATTGCTGTGGCTGTTTACCGAACACAATTGATGAGATTGATCCGAGATAGTGATGTTGTGTATGTATGTAGTGTTCATATATAATCATAAATTTATTTAAGACCTAATAAAAGTTTTTTAGAGTACTTCTTAAAGTTGCACACGCCACCCATATCTCTAACACTTAGAGGCAAACCATTTCATGTCATAAGACCAGCGAAGGCAAAAGTTCTTAATAATAACAAAATGTTCTTTTATGATTTCAGTCGAGGCATGCATTTTGAGAATGTATCCGTGCTGATAGGTGCCATCTCAGATATAATCTCGGACATGGGCTATTGCTGGAGAGACTCGCAGGGCTACATCTGCCGTCAGAATGGAGTCTTCAGGGTCAACTGTATTGACTGCCTTGACCGTACCAACGTTGTGCAGGTATTAATTATGTTTAAATAAGCAACTGATCAATTCCACGTCTCAACCTATTAAGTGTCTTACGTTTACACTTCACATGAGGAGAGACCCAATCATATCTGGAATATTTGTGAAGGGTTTTCCCTTTAACGTGAAACTTACACTGATTTCCTTTTAGTCCTTTTTACAGTCGTCGTCATTGCTGGGCCTCGTAATCGAGGATCCCCTCGCTATTCCAACATCAATTCAGTTGGAAACCGAAGCTGAGACGTGGAGTTTTCCGTTTCTTCTCTTTTTCTCTTTAAAGTGAGGGAGCTGTTGTACACCAGCAAACTGAAGTGAGACAATCGGAGCACACTGACATGTTTCTCCCCCCTTTTTTTAATGAATAGATATGATCGATTGGATCCTGGGCCCGTGAATGACGGCGAAACCTGGCGAATACGATACAATGACGAGCTGTATAATATCTACAAAGCTCCCAGGCTATCTGTACATGTCAGATTGAGCAGATTGAGATGGGCCGGACATGTGCAGAGAATGCCGTCATCGCGAGCACCCAAAAGAATCCTGGAGTGACACCCGGGTGGGAGAAGGAGAGTGGGCAGGCCAAGGCTGCGATGGGAGGACGAAGTTGAGAGGGACGCAACCCGGCTGCTGCAGGCGCAGGATTGGAGGGTCGTGGTGGAAGACAGGAAGAGTTGGAAGCGAAGATTGACAGAGGCCAAAGCTTGATATGGGCTGTAAGACCATCGAAAGAAAAAGAAGAAGATATGACCGAAGTCATAGTCATCCTTATACCCCGAATACTAGGTGGAAAAATGCCTGTGTCATTGGAGGGAAGTAGCACAATGCGGGGTTCGAACTGGCGACCTTTCACACGGAAGTCCAGTGCGTTACCATACGGCCATGTACTTTTTCACAGTACTCTCCCTTAGAAGGCAGCATCCCAACATATCTAGAAGAAACCTTGTAGGATAGAGCCAGGGATGGAAAGTAGAGATATCTAAGAAATTTATTTTGGACTAACTCTATTATTTGATAGTATCGAATCCCCCATGGGCTCCACACCAGTGCTTCACATTCCTACGTATCAGCGCACTGTAGAGATATTTGAGAACCTCTATCTCCCATAAATATCAAAGACTTACTCGTATATCACAAATCCTAATACTCTATAAGCGGATTCACACAGTTGATAAAAATAGATTTGCAGGAAATGCCTCTGTTACCAGTAAGCTAGAATTGATGATGCAAAAGTTAATTCTTACGATACCACTCGATAAAATTTGCAGACGGCAATAGCCAAGGCGGTGCTAGAGATGCAGGTAACACGACTGGGGCTGTCAGGCCCCGACTGGCCGCTGCCTGTGGGGCTAAGGACGGCACTGCACGATCTCTGGGCTGACAACGGCGACGTCATCAGCCGCCAGTACGCCGGAACCAACGCTCTCAAGGTAACCTCACTCAATGCTCATCATTGTGCTAACTACATTTTTCAATGTGACACATTTTTCTACCTCCCGTCAGCCTCAGGATGAATGTATTTGGTGGATTAAAAAAGTAATCTCCCATCAGATGAGAGCCTCGGGATAAATGTATTTGATGGATTAACAAAGTAATTTCCCATCAGATGAGACCCTCGGGATAAATGTATTTGGTGGATTAACAAAGTAATTTCCCATCAGATGAGAGTCTCGGGATAAATGTATTTGATTAATTAACAAAGTAATTTCCCATCAGATGAGACCGTCCCATCAGATGAGAGCCTCGGGATAAATGTATTTGATGGATTAACAAAGTAATTTCCCATCAGATGAGACCGTCCCATCAGATGAGAGCCTCGGGATAAATGTATTTGATGGATTAACAAAGTAATTTCCCATCAGATGAGACCCTCGGGATAAATGTATTTGGTGGATTAACAAAGTAATTTCCCATCAGATGAGAGTCTCGGGATAAATGTATTTGATTAATTAACAAAGTAATTTCCCATCAGATGAGAGCGTCCCATCAGATGAGAGCCTCAGAATAAATGTATTTGATGGATTAACAAAGTAATTTCCCATCAGATGAGAGCCTCAGGATAAATGTATTTGGTGGATTAACAAAGTAATTTCTTGTTAAATACAGTAAAAGTCTGTTAATTCGAAATTCAGAGGATCAAATTTCACAAATTTTTTTTCAATCACTCAAAGTTTGAATTAGTCTGGCATTTCGCGGCAATTTCTTCTTACTGTAAAACATAATGTTAGTCATAGTTTTGTTGACATATTTCCCCAATATTGAGACATAATAACATATTTAATGGTAAAATAAATGTTACATCAATAAAAAAACCCTAATTGTCACTTCTTTAATTTTGACACTGTCCCTTGTTAACACAGATTAGTTTGTGTATATTATTTGCACACATAATATAAATATGATGATGTCACTGGTTTTTATTGGGTCGCGCACTTGATTACAATATTATAATCTACAAGTAATTTTCTGACGAATGTTCACAGTTGTGAAATTATTGAAGGTAAAGTGAAAAAAAAAAATTAAAATACATAATAATTTACATGAAAAAAAAACACTCAAAACTATACTTATCGATGTCACTTATTTGGGTTAAAAAACTCACTTTTTTTAGATTGTTTTTGTTTGGACGAGCACTTGACTGCAATTTAGTCTAAATCAAAGTTTTGACAAACATTCAACGGTGTGTTGGGTTTACTACACAAGTATTTTGACACGTTTCGAACCATACTTTTGATTTCCACTTTTGCTTGAATGGTAAATTTGTTTATACTTGAGAAAATGTAGCATGGTTCCTGTGACAATTCACAAATTTGCCCCAATACAACCTTGTAACGATGTTCAGTAATTTTAATTACTTTAGTATAAGCCTCGATTCTAATAAATACCAAGTAATTTAGGTAAATACATTACATAAAACTAACAATAATGACAAATTAATACATCTTGTTACAAATTAGCAAAAATGTGGCAGTTTGTTAAAATCAAATAATATTTGGCGACGTTTGTCAAAAGTCACTACGTTAGTCTGCATTGGCTAGGGATGGGGTATACGATAATTGGATTTTCAATTTTTTTATACTTAAAATTAAATGTTTGCAATTAGTATTAATTCATAGTGGATCTTGGCCTTTTTAAAGATAGATACAAATCATACAATACATTAGAAAGTCAGTATAATGAAAATTAGGAATTAAAACGTCAGTTTAGAGAAAAATTTTCGATTTATAAAAAAACGATTTGATTTGTGAAAAAAAAAACGATTTTACCCCATCCCTTCGAGACATGACGTTTGAAACGTCGGAGGGACCATGCTACATTTTCTCAAGTATAGTCACCTGTCCGTTTAACATGTTCAAATCACTTAATACACCCTTTTTCACCCCACTTAATACATCAGGTCTCAGCCCATATTTATCATTAATAATTATATTTTTTATTATTTCATACATTCACACACCAGAGTTTATTTTGTTTAAAAAAAAAATGATTTGTAATTTAACTTCTGTAATTTTAGGGAGATTATACCAGAACTGGGGAAAGGAAATTTACTGGAATTATGAAAGATGGAATGAATTCGGCAAACCGGTGAGTATTTCATTAGTTCGAATGCAATACACGTACATATAACCATATACTCGTAAAGTTCAATATTGCTAAATCAACATTAATTAGGAAATGTTAGTTAAATACAGATATTAGAAGCTCATAATCTTTATAGTTCTTCTTCAGCCATTCTGGATCCATTCCTGGATATAGGCTTCCCCTTCGGTCTTCCACAATTCCCTATCTCGGGCACACTGCATCCACTTCACCCCGTCTTATATCGTTCGACCATCTAGCCTGTGGTCTCCCCACAACTTTTCCTGCCCGTTATAGGCTGCCATTCCAGGACCTTTTTCGTCTATCGAGAGTCAGAGCATCTGGCAATATGTCCTGCCCAGCACCACTTTAAGGCAGCTGCTCTCTCAACTACATCCGAGACTTTGGTTCTCTCTCTCTTATCCATTTGTTGATCTTTCTATCTCGCAGTGAAACTCCCGGCATCCTCCTTTATAGTTCATATTACTTATTTTTTTTATTCAATCAGGCAGTCCGTCCTATAGAGAGGATTCATTTTAATACCGATGGCTATTATTGGAGTCTTCGTATCCAAAAAAAATTCGTAAGATGATATAATAATACTGAATTATTATCATTTTCATAAATTAAACAATTTGTGCAAATTACTTAAGTAATTTTATGAAATAAATGACAGATAGAAGGTGTTTACTTATTTATGATAATTTATTTCATTACATATGTTTAAACATATCATAAATAAATAAACACCTTCTATCTGTCATTTATTTCATAAAATTACTTAAGTAATTCACCAAATTGTTTAATTTATGAAAATGATAATAATTCAATATTATTATATCACACTTAAGTGTTACCCGGGTTTTTGAATTTTTAAGGGGGAAACAAATGAATACTTTGAAATACGGGAAAGTTTTAAACAACGCGTTCAGTGCAAAACGCTTATTGTTGTTCATATAAACTTTTACTGGGTTTTTAAAATCACAGATGGATTCTTCATAAATAAGTGAGCCTGGAGTGGCCTAATGGTGCTGATAGGGTTTGTAATTATATATGACAATGAATTTTATTTGCTCTCACTTTTTTACAATTTTTTTAAGAATTTAAAATATGGGCAAAGTTTTTTGACACCGTCGTGATTTTAAAAGAAATTATTCAGCGGTTAATATGTTAACTTGTATGACGACAAATTGGATCCAAATACAGTAGACTCTCGATTATGTGGGGTCACATTAACCGGGTCGGTATAAAGTGTCGACTTTTTTAAATATTATTTAAAATGTATAAAAAAATTCGTTAGACTACGCAATATGTACCAGAATTAGACCGGCGAAATCGATAATATGTAAAAGAAAATAAAAATAACGAAATTATGATCAGAATTTCTGGTCGATAACGTGTTCTACAAATTATTATTTGTATGTGCTTAGATTCAGTGTTTACTTATTATTTTTTTTTTAATGTCTTAATGTAGCCTGGTGGTAAGACACTTGTCTGCCGATCCGGAGGTTGCGGATTCGATGCCCGCTGGAACCCTGATTTTTTTAAATAGGATTCCAGTCTGGTTAACACTTAGGGGCTATAAAAACATATTTCTGGTTGGTTGGAAGAGATTGACACAAGGCAATAAACTCGCCAGGTTAAATTTTTTTTTTAAAAAAATGTAAAAGAGAAGTTATTGCTATCGAACAAAAACTTGTAAAATAATTACAAAAAATTAAAATTGTTGGTGAAGTCAGAAAACTATACAGTACAATGGTGTTTTAACTTACGTTGAAAGTGTACTAATTTATTTGAAGTATATATAATAATTTTTAATTTTTCTTTTATACTGAGATTATCCGGGTCATTTTTTCCCCATCCTCCCAAATAATCGAGAGTCTATAGTACTTTAAATACACATGTTATGATATCAAATCATTTAATATTTTTTTTTTTGCAAATTACAGATTGGTATTGTGTTTGTTATACAGTTATTGAAATAGGGTTTTAATTTTTTTCTGTAATTGAAAATAGATCAGTAAATAAATAATTTCAAATACAGTTTGTATTTACCTCATATTGTTAAAAATTAATCCTTTTATTTTTAAAATAAGCCAAGAATTTTTACAATAGTAAAATTAAAACGGAGTCATATCTCCCTCTTATTGGTTAAAATTCTTCTTAAAAGAATTTTCAAAGCAATTTTTCTAATTGTTTTTATTTATAAGTGGTATAGCTTCCATAGATATTATTTTATCTTTCCACACAGATATTACATTCAGCATTTCGCTGACACTTTCCGCCAATGCGTGCTCGATTTGATGCTCGGAAACACGGTCAGCGACCGAGACGTTGAAAGCGAACTAGACATTTTCAACAGCCTGAAGACAGTCAGCAATATCGCTAGTGACGCTATCATCCCCGCTATTATCGACGTGCCGCCGCTACTGAAGGATTTGCCCGGATATTACGTCCAGACGATGAGGGATGAGATATTGGCAATAAATTTAGCTTATGGAGTGTCGAGGTTAGAATCAATACTAACTGAGTGATTCGTTAACTATTTATTTTTAACTTTTCAATACTGTTTTTTTTCTTGCAACTAAATCTTTATGTTCTAACACAGATTTTGGCTTCGATTGTTGTGTTTTTTTCTCTACTTTATAATACTGTGATCAATTTATTATTTGATGTGTTGATTTTTTTTATTGATACAATTTATTAAAGTAATAGAGAAACTAATGTTCATCAGTGAACCAATAAAAAGGTCGAAATTGTGGATGATGATTGTATCGGACGTATGCGTCACCCTTTTATGTGTGAATAATATTAATAATTTATACAATGAACCGTATTACCTTATTGTCAATGAGCCGTAGTGCCTTGTCATTTGTCTTGCAGTCACATCTTGATTCATCCTGCTTACTCATCCTTTTAATTACCCCGGTCATATTACTAAATGTACATCAACAAGGCTATTACCCTTTATTACCCCGATCCTGTAACCTTTTTAATTACCCTTTAATTACCCCGATCATATTACAAAATGTACATCAACAAGGCTATTACCCTTTATTACCCCGATCATGTAACCTATTTAATTACCCCGATCATATTACGAAATGTACATCAACAAGGCTATTACCCTTTATTACCCCGATCATGTAACCTTTTGATTACCCTTTAATTACCCCGATCATATTACGAAATGTATATCAACAAGGCTATTACCCTTTATTACCCTGATCATGTAACCTTTTTAATTACCCTTTAATAACCCCGATCATATTACGAAATGTACATCAACAAGGCTATTACCCTTTATTACCCCGATCATGTAACCTTTTAATTACCCTTTATTACCCCGATCATGTAACCTTTTTAATTACCCTTTAATTACCTCGATCATATTACGAAATGTACGTCAACAAGACGATTACCCTGTACACTCATCCTTTTTATTACCTTTTATTACTCCGTTCACACCATTGGAATGTACGGCAATGGGAGGGGAGCCTCTTTAAATAGTGAACCAACATCGTGATGCGTTGGTGCCCACTTTAACGTATCAGAGTGAAACTTGACTTGGTAGAAAAGAATAGAAGTAAAATGAATGCTGTGGAAAATTTGTGACATTGCAATGAATTAAAATACGCCATTGGGCCTTAAATATCGCAAAATTTAACTTTTGACATGAATTGAATAAATTAAATATAAAACATGTCACTTTTGACACAATTGAGACAAATATCACAAAATAACACTTTTGCTCCATAAATACAAAATGTCCTGACGCTTTTATGAGTTTAATATCTTAAAATGTCACTTTTGACATGATTGTGCCATAAATATTACAAAATATCACTTTTGATAGGACTGGACCATAAATATCACAAAATGTCACTTTTGTGCTTTAAATATTACAAAATGATATGTATGTATTCAATCATATTTTTTTGTTATAAATATAAACCGTACAATTTTATTTTGATAGCTGATTAATAATAATTTACTATTTTTCCTACAATTACATGTTCCAAAAATCACTCTTCATTCCTATTGATATTTCTGAAAATGTGTATTTTTTTCAAGAAGATTATTATTTAAGGAATATTGAGAGAATCAGTCACTAAACAATAATATGTCTGAAAATAATGGAGAGTGAGGATGAATTAGACTGAGGAAAAAGTTTAAGAAGTTAGTTGGAGAAAATAAAAGTTGGGAAAAGGTAAGGAAGGAGTGCGATACACATAATAGCATGTATGGTGTGTGAATATGGATGAAGTGAAATGATTGTGTCAAGATAGAAAAGCATGGATATCTGTTTCTCTGCCTACCCCAAAAGGGATATATAGTGATGGTACTCGTATGTATGTAAGATTACTAATTTTAAAATGAATCTTTATTGTGTTTATTATAAAATGTGTGTTTTGTTATTAACCTGTTCATCGCGTTAAAAATCAAATTCCACGAATCCTGTGCGCGGCACAATTTCAGCGTTTATTAATTTCTAAGTTTAAACACATATTTTGTTTAGAACCACTGATATTTGATTACAACACCAAGTAAACATGACATTTAAGTAATTTTCTGATAATAAATAATAGTCATTACTCTTAAGGAGACTCATTAAATAAAGGAGATAAACTTAACATTACGTAAAATAAACAAAGGAATGCTACGATCAAATCAATGCTTCATGACACTCACCCAATCAAATGCATATAGCACTAGTAATGTTTATTTACGTAAGAGAGACTTAGTAATGTTTATTTACGTAAGAGAGACTCATCGCAGGACTCGATCCGCGAGACAGGTCGTTAATGCTGGAAATATTGAGAAACCAAAAAAATTCGGCGCTCTGTTTATTCAACAATATCTCATAAACTAATATATTATTTGACAAGGTTTTCAGAGATGTCGCTAGAATAAAGATTATTTTAAATTTTAGTTCAATTTTTATTCCGGTTTTGTGTCATTTTTTTTAAGTATTTGTGATTTGAAACTTGGATTGTCGTCAGATCACAGGCGTTTGTGCTCCCCGCGGGGAACACGTTAATATTTTTTTTCACTGTTATGTAATAAATATGAAAACTCCTAAATAAAAATCTTTAATGGACCACAAAGATTGGGGAACCCACATTATTCTACGAAATATAAGATTTTTTTTACTATTTAAGCAAAAAAAAAATTGTTCAAAATCAATATTGTCAAAAATAATAAGCAATTTTTTTCCATAAATTTCAATGTAACCTAAATATTGAGGTTTGTAAAGAAAATTGTAAAAAATGTGAAATTTGCAACAGGTACTTGAAAAATAAAAAAAAATACAATTCAAACAAGCAATTTTATTAATTAAATGTAATAATGATGCTTTTTTATAAATTTTGAGGTTTACATGGAATAACCAACGCAGAATTATTCAAGCTGAAGAATTGATCAAATTTGTGTTTTTTTATTAAGTTATGGAAAAAAAATACAGTGAAATCCCGTTTTATGTGCCCGGAATTCACGTTTTCCCGCTATTTGCGTTCAATTTTTACCATCCCGTTTTATTTTAGTACATTTAGTACCCGCTTTTACGTTTTTATTTCCCGCAATTTACGTTTGAAATATTTAAAATGCAAATCAATTTATAAACATATTTAATTAAATGCGCGACGATTTAAAATATTTGAAATGAATATTATTAGGAAGCAGAAATATGTTGTTTTTTATTTATAGACACGTGTGCACCTGCAGCGCTCATGGTCAAGGTTACACGAGTCGTGTAATACGATGCAATTGGTGGGAAATTTAGCGAATCAGAGGCAGGCAGATTGTATGATATATTTGGTCAATCTGTGCTTGTGTTTTAAACGTGTCGTTCGTGTACATACAATTTCAATTGTCGTGTGTCAATTTACATTTTTTTCATTTCTTTTAATTTTTCGTTCAATCCCTTTAAATAATGTCTCAGCAAAGAAAGACATTATCGATTCAAGAAAAAAAGGAAATTCTCGAAAAACTGAATAAACACTATTGCTCACGTCACGTGTTTCGCTCGCGCGTGATTTGGGGATCCCATTATAACTTTGGCTACGATAATAAAAAATCGCGAATCAATTGAAAAAAGTTTTCCGATTTGCGTGATTATCTTAACACTTGTTGTGCGGGAAAGGTAGTTCTACCCGCGCGCCTGACTGGTACTTGACTGCGGGACGGGTAGTTCTACCTTTCTCGCTGGCTCCACTTGATACGCAAAAAAAGCATACATATTTAATGGTTTCATACAAGTATTTTATATGATTCTCTTGAAAAGGATCCAAACTACATAAACAAGAACTAAAAATTTAAGTATTAGTTCAGTTAACTTTTTTGTGTTCGTGTCTTTTACTTACAAATATTCCCGCGCAGCTCGAATAGAGCTAATGAATAACAGAGCTATTTGAACTGTGGATAGTACGTTTAACCAGTTTATGAAAAGGAATTTGTTAACATATGATTTAAATATGAGTTTAAAATATCGATAAGATTTTTTTCTAATAATCACACAGTTACTGCATTCATCAGTGAGCGAACTATATCCAAGTGTGAAATGATAAGAGGTATATTTTTTCTTATGAGAATGGTCAAAAAAATCTGTCTCTTTCTGACATTTGAATATCCATGCATAAGTGAGCGAAAAAACGAGATTATATGAATTCTTTAATGACTTATCCCTTGCAAGTTTGGGATGCATCGGCCAGCAATGGTGCGCGAACCGTTATAAATCATAACATAAGTGGATACATATTTTAAATCCACTTAGAACTGTATTGAAGATTTGGACTGAAATTTCAGTTTTGAAATTCGATGCAATAAAACGGTCGCGTTATTTTTCAGTTGAATATATTTAATTTCTAATTATTTTAATCTTTCAAAAATGGCTTCAGAAAATTGCGAAAGTGATGAAGATATATTTGCGGATACTATATCCGCATGTTCTGGTGAAGAGTTGCCTGAATTAGATAGTGATAATTATACAAATGATAGTGATAGTGAAGATTTTAGTCGCAGAAGACGAGTACCAGTGATGCCATTACAATTCAGTGATTCTGAAGAAAGTGAAGTGGAGGAAGTAGAAGAATGGTCTGAAATAGACGATCCAGCGCATATTGAACCATTTTTAGGTCATGTTGGTGTTTGTGTAACACTAGACAATTCAGAAAATATAAAAGATGTAGTAAGTTTATTTATTGGAGATGATTTACTTGATATAATGGTAGAAGAGAGCAATCGATGCCGTACACAAAATGAATCACGGATCAAGAAAATGAAGAAATCAATCGAGTGGAAGCTCATAAATCTCTTAGAGATGAAAAAATTTCTCGGATTAATTTTGCTTATGGGGCAAGTTCGAAAAGATACGAGAGACGATTATTGGTCAACAGATTCCAGTATAGAAACCCCAATATTTTCAAAAACAATGAGTCGTGATCGTTTTAGGCAAATTTGGCAATCGTGGCACTTTTCAAATAACGAACAAATCATAGATCCCAACGATCGTCTTGAAAAAATTAGGCCAATTGTTGCATACATAGTACCAAAGTTTTCTTCAGTTTACAAGCCTCAAAGGGAACTTTCTTTGGATGAAAGTATTATACCCTGGCGAGGAAGGCTCTCATTTAAAGTGTACAATGCATCTAAAATTATAAAATATGGTATTCTGGTGCGCATGGTTAGTGAAGCCACTACAGGGTACATCTGCAATATGGAAATTTACAGTGGGACAGGAAGACGATTATTAGATACTATTCATTTGCTTCTTGGTCCGTACATCAATTTGTGGCATCATGTGTACATGGATAATTATTATAATAGTGTACAAACTAGTGAAACACTTTTGGAACATAAAATAAGGACGTGCGGAACGATGAGAATAAACCGAGGCTTCCCAGAATGTTTCAAAAACGTAAATCTAAGGACAGGTCAAAGCATTTTCCGTCGACGAAAGGATGTATTGTTACAACTTTGGAAATCTAAGAGAGACGTTCGAATGATTTCAACAATACATCCATCTACCATTCTTGAAAGTCACAACATCGATTGGAATACAAAACAACATATTTGGAAACCACTTTGCGTAATAGAATATAATAAATACATGAAAGGGGTTGATCGAGCGGATCAATATTTGTCATATTACTCAGTTATTCGAAAAACGAAAAAATGGACAAAGAGAGTTGTTTTGTACCTTTTGAATTGTGCTCTATTTAATTCTTTTAGAGTGTATAAGACACTAAATCCAACAAAAAGAATAACCTACAAACAGTTTTTGCGCAGTGTTGCCAAGTTTTGGATATCCGATGATATTATTAGAACTGATACAAATTTAGAGGAACCAGGGCCATCTACATCACAATCTTCTAGGAGTATAGGTAAAAGTGATCCTCCAGGGAGACTATCACTCGATATGAAAAAACATAAAGCAATAAAAATTATTACCGGAGGTAAAAAAAAATATCCACAAAGACAGTGTCGAGTGTGTTCAGTGCATAAAAAGAAAGGTTTGACGAGTTATATGTGTAAATTTTGTGACGTTCCCCTTCACAGGGGTGATTGTTTTCATAATTATCATACTTTATCTAGATATTAGAACAATATTTTTCCTTTGCGAATTCATATGGGTATAGTGAAAAAGATATATTTAACATAAACTTGCTGTAAATAAGTGATTAACGCCATGTTTACCTTAATGTATTTGTTTTAAAAAGAACACATAACTAGGGAGCAAAATATGGTGTGTTTTCAAAAATTCATTGAAAAATAACCAATAATTTGGAAGATAAAATAAGGACGTTGCATACATAGTACCAAAGTTTTCTTCAGTTTACAAGCCTCAAAGGGAACTTTCTTTGGATGAAAGTATTATACCCTGGCGAGGAAGGCTCTCATTTAAAGTGTGCAATACATATAAAATATGGTATTCTGGTGCACATGGTTAGTGCAGCCACTACAGGGCAGGGTACATCTGCAATATGGAAATTTACAGTGGGACAGGAAGACGATTATTAGATACTATTCATTTGCTTCTTGGTCCGTACATCAATTTGTGGCATCATGTGTACATGGATAATTATTATAATAGTGTACAAACTAGTGAAACACTTTAGTGAAAACTGTATTGTTTACATAAACTTGCTGTAAATAAGTGATTAACGCCATGTATACGTTAAGTTATTTGTTTTAAAAAATAACACATAACTAGGGAGCAACATATGGTAAGTGTATTTTCAAAAATTCATTGAAAAATAACTAATAATTTGGAAGATAGAGCGATTTTTGTAAATAAAAAGAAATTGTCACATTCCACTGGTTTACGCCCGCTGCACGTACCTACGAATTCGCGGCGGCACCCGCATATAAAGTGTTAATAAAAAATAATTTTCAATTTTTTTTTCTAACCCCGAATCTACGTTTTCCCTCCAATTACGTTTTTTTTATCAGTCCCTTCAAAAACGTAAAAACGGGGTTTCACTGTATATGCAGACTGTAATATTAGAAGAGGCAGAAATTAAAATATATTTTTTAACCAAATTTTAGAGATATTCGGATTTTACAGATAAATGCAATAATTTATGTAGAAAAAAAATGTTCAATTAAATTCAATGCACAATTTTATATAGCACCGTTTAGAGAGCAAACTCTTTGTTTTTTCTCAAGATATCAATATCTTTGTTTTTTCCCAAGATATCAATATCTTTGTTTTTTCTCTCAAGATATCAATATCTTTTATTTTCTCTCTCAAGATATCAATATCTTTGTTTTTTCTCAAGATATTAATGTCTTTGTTTTTTCTCAAGATATAAATATCTTTGTTTTTTCTCAAGACTAATGTTTTTTGTCAAAATATTAATATGTATATTTTTTCTCAAGATATCAATATATATATATATATATATATATATATATATATATATATATATATATATATATATATATATATATATATATATATATATATATATATATATATATATATATATATATATATATATGTTTATTTTAGGTTTTCAGTTACTTCGCGAACTGTAAATATTGGATTCTGACATCAGATCTACCTGGAGATCCCTCAGCAGCTTCCTTACAGCATTTTTTATTTTTTGGCTTGGATGACTCTTTAGTAACATAGTTCTCTGTTTTGGATGTACAGGAGACGGTATCTATTTAAATTGGTATTTTGTGGGCTTATGACCACCTTTGAAGGCTGAGTTAAGTGCTCACTTTATGCCTAGGCAACATTCCTCATTATACCATAGATTCATCTCTATACATCATTTAAATGTTTTTATTCTTAGTGCAGACTAGATGGTTTTTAGTCTTTATGCCATTTGTTGACGAACAATGGTAAGATTTTTTTTTTTTTTTTTTTTTTTTTTTTTTTTTTTTTTTTTTTTTTTATTAACAGATGTTGAGGAAACCTCTTTATTCTGTCAATACCTCATCATTGTTTGTTATACAAGCCGGATATTTTTTGGCTTTTGACAAAGCCCGTTACACTTCTGTAGAGGGTAATATGTGATTTTTTGTTTGGTTTTAGCGAAGGGTTATATATGTTTATTTTAGGTTTTCAGTTACTTCGCGAACTGTAAATATTGGATTCTGACATCAGATCTACCTGGAGATCCCTCAGCAGTTTCCTTACAGCATTTTTTATTTTTTGGCCTGGATGACTCTTTAGTAACATAGTTCTCTGTTTTGGATATACAGTAGACGGTATCTATTTTTAATTGGTATTTTGTGGGCTTATGACCACCTTTGAAGGCTGAGTTAAGTGCTCACTTTATGCCTAGGCAACATTCCTCATTATACCATAGATTCATCTCTATACATCATTTAAATGTTTTTATTCTTAGTGCAGACCAGATGGTGTTTAGTCTTTATGCCATTTGTTGACGAACAATAGTAAGATTTTTTAACAGATGTTGAGGAAACCTCTTTATTCTGTCAATACCTCATCATTGTTTGTTATACAAGCCGGATATTTTTTGGCTTTTGACAAAGCCCATTACTCTTCTGTAGAGGTTAATATGTGATTTTTTGTTTGGTTTTAGCGAAGGGTTATATATGTTTATTTTAGGTTTTCAGTTACTTCGCGAACTGTAAATATTGGATTCTGACATCAGATCTACCTGGAGATCCCTCAGCAGCTTCCTTACAGCATTTTTTATTTTTTGGCTTGGATGACTCTTTAGTAACATAGTTCTCTGTTTTGGATGTACAGGAGACGGTATCTATTTAAATTGGTATTTTGTGGGCTTATGACCACCTTTGAAGGCTGAGTTAAGTGCTCACTTTATGAAAAAAAAAAAAAAAAAAAAAATCTTACCATTGTTCGTCAACAAATGGCATAAAGACTAAAAACCATCTAGTCTGCACTAAGAATAAAAACATTTAAATGATGTATAGAGATGAATCTATGGTATAATGAGGAATGTTGCCTAGGCATAAAGTGAGCACTTAACTCAGCCTTCAAAGGTGGTCATAAGCCCACAAAATACCAATTTAAATAGATACCGTCTCCTGTACATCCAAAACAGAGAACTATGTTACTAAAGAGTCATCCAAGCCAAAAAATAAAAAATGCTGTAAGGAAGCTGCTGAGGGATCTCCAGGTAGATCTGATGTCAGAATCCAATATTTACAGTTCGCGAAGTAACTGAAAACCTAAAATAAACATATATAACCCTTCGCTAAAACCAAACAAAAAATCATATATATATATATATATATATATATATATATATATATATATATATATATATATATATATATATATATATATATATATATATATTATTTCTACAGATATATTTTTTTCTATGTCTATCTTTTTTGTCTGCATTTTCTAGTGTACTATGGATGTGTTCTCTTATTAAATCCTGTCTCTTTATTAAGTGTTATTGTTATCATTATAGACAGGCAGCATGAATTCTGTTGTTATCATATAGTATATCTATATCAAGTTTAA
This sequence comes from Odontocerum albicorne, assembly GCA_949825065.1. Taxonomy (NCBI): domain Eukaryota; kingdom Metazoa; phylum Arthropoda; class Insecta; order Trichoptera; family Odontoceridae; genus Odontocerum; species Odontocerum albicorne. The sequence goes on along the minus strand of OX463859.1, from coordinate 30,480,532 downwards.
ACTGTCGTATGTTTGTGAAGAAAAAAAAACAAAACAAGCATCATTAAAACAATAAACAAAGGAAACAAAACTTCTCTAAAATAGCACTTCTGGTTTTGTGTGTAGGAACTTGTCCAGATGATTTTTAAACTGGTTCAAATGTCATTGCACTTACTACACTATTCCAAAATGCCACAACTTGGTTAGCCAAACAATGTTTCCTTGAATTGTTATGAAATTTCATTTTAGAGAGCCTAATCTTATATGCTTTTGAATGTGTCGGTTTAAAGAAGCCATTTCTAAAAAATCATAATAATCGTGTGAAAGTGTTATAACCTTCAATCATTCTCTGCATTTTGGTCTCTGTCCCAATGTAGGTGGTTTCGTTTGATCTACAGTATTCTCAATTCTTATTAACCGTGTTAAGGTGAAACCGTAAAATGAAACGGCATAAATCAAGGGATACGTGTATTATTTTTTTTAATCTTGTCTCTTTATGAAATGTTTTTATTATTAGTCATTAACCCTTCCTTCCCTGTGATGTGTAACTAGTACACATTGCTTCTAAATGCTTTAATATCTCTATAAATATTATAAATACTGGGTTCAGATTTTAGGTATTCCTCCGTAATACATTTACGCATTGAATGAAAAAATAATATTAATAATAATTAGCACTTATCGGCCACATCAGAGATATTTTGTGAAAATCGGGAATAAATTCACCAATACAATCAAAACGTGTACCAGTGTGTGATGTAGGTATATTCATTCTAAAAACCGTTATGGGTGAGGACGCGACACTATTCACGTCTCACTCTCACTCTATTTCGGTATATGGGAACGCAAGAAATAGAATCTCAGTGCGCTCACTTCTCTCGCTCAGTAGCCAGCGGGCTTTCGTTCGAGGTGGTCGCTTCGCCCGTTTTGTGAACGTCGGCCGATGTTTTTTTTCATGTTTTCAGCAATTAAATTTCAATTATTATCACTTTTGACTTCAAATTTAATTAATTTAAGCGATCGGCTATGCATATTCTTATTTTTCCGATTTTAAATAGCTCATTTTTACATGTGTATTGAATATACATCACCGGAACAGGCGGATTTTTTTAGCACAGGATGGGAAAGGTTAAAGACAGGCAGCATAAATGCTGTTAATATCTATTTTAAGTTAAACTGTCATATGTTCAAGAACAAAAAGCAAAGAAAACAAAACACTACTAAAAAACAGCACACCATATCAAATTCAACTGTCGTATATTCAAGAACAAAAGGTAAAGGAAATAAAACACCACAGTGACAATATCTATGCTTTTTCTCAAGATATCATTATCTATGTGTTTTTTCATGATGTCAATATCTATGTTTTTTCTCAAGATATATTTTTTTTGTATGTTTATATCTATCTTTTTTATGTGTGCATTTTCTAGTGTACTATGGATGTATTCTCTTTTTTATATCCTGTCTTTATTCAATATTACTATTTCTATCATAGGTAGCATGAATGCTGTTAACATATCAATATTGAGTTTAAATGTCATATATTAGTAAAAAAAAGCAAAATAAACATCATTAAAAGAATAAGCGAAGGAAACAAAATCTCTTGAACACCACTTCTGGACTTGTGTGTAGGAATTTATCCAGATGGTTTTTAAACTGGTTTACTTGTGAATTCACTAGGTACACTTGTGAATTCACTAGGCACTTTCTAAACTGGTTCAATTGTGAATTCACTAGGCACTTTTTAAACTGGTTCACTTGTGAATTCACTACACTCACTACGAGCTGTTTGTTCCAGGATTCCACAACTCTGTTAGCAAAAAAATGTTTCCCCGGATTATTGTGGAATTTCATTACAAAGAGTTTTAGCTGAATCGACAGAGTAAAGATTGTCATGATAGTAGGCGTCAGATCCTCAAGAAGAAGAAAATTTTTTTTGTATCTTTATATATATAAAAAAATAGTCATTTCCTGCACCTTTAAAATATATTCTTCAAACTCCGGTGTTTTAATTAACATGGTCATCTCTTTTCAGTTACTATCTGTCCCGGTTCAAAGACACCTTCCGACAAGCCACGATAGACCTGATGCTGGGCCAAGCGCGTACCTCAGAGTTCATGATGGGGCAGGACGGAGAGCCTGAGTCTGAGGCGGAGGGGAACTGTGCGCCGGACCACGTCAAGCACCTCATCGAGGACTGCAAGAAGTTGCTGGTCTCTGATACTCACAACGTTGTTGGAGCGTGGGGGTTGATCGATGCTGACCCAGGGTGAATTTCTTTTCTTCTATATTTTAATGCAGTGTTTTTTTTGACATTTTTATGTTTTATAGATCATTCATTCCTTTCTGTGTTCAGACCATTAACTGTTAAAGATGGTATAGATTTTTAATTTTAACACTTGGGGGCTTAACCCTTCAGGTTCCTATACCTAAAACATATTTTCAGTCCCAGGGATGTTTAGTTTTTTTTTTATGGAAATAAAGACGACCTCTGTGGCCTGGTGGTAAGGCACTTGTTTGCCGATCCGGAGGTTGCGGGTTCGATCCCCGCTGGAACCCAGATTTTTTTAAAAAGGATTCCAGTCTGGTTAACACTTAGGGTCTATAAAAACATCTTTCTGATTGGTTGGAAGAGATTGCCACATGGCAATAAACTCGCTAGGTTGAAAAAAAAAAAAGAGGTAAAATTGATATTAATATTATGTAAGGTTTTATACCATAATTTAATTCAATTAACACTTTTAGAACCACTGGAATGTTTTTTTTTAATCAGTTTAGATCATGGGTCGGCAACCTTTTGTTGTAAGAGAGCCAAATATTTTACATGGGGATTAGTGCGGGCCGCACTTGGGCCATATGTCATTACAGTATAACTACAATATTTGTGTACAAATATTTTAGTTTTGAAAATAAAACGCTAATTATATATTTTTACCACATTTATTGTACTCGTTAATAAAATCAATGAGATTTTTCTGGCTGCACTTTGACTTGCAAATATTTTTATATTATAGTTCGGAAATTCTAGGATGAGTCCTGTAACAGCTCACAAATTTGCCCCAATACAACCTTGTAACGATGTTCAGTAATTTTAATTATTTTATCAACTTTAATATAAGCCTCAATTCTAGTAAATAGCAAGTTATTTAGGTAAATACATTACATAAGGTTGTATTGGGGCAAATTTGTGAGCTGTCACAGGACTCATCCTAGAATTTCCGAACTATAGCTTGCATTTTTGAAGTAGAGACGCGTAGTAACGCGTTGCGTCTAAATGTGAATCTGATAATCGAGAACAGTGTTTGTTTTTTCGGTATCATCTGCGTATCTGTTGGTTTCTGTCACGATAATATCGATCACGGCATTGGCGAACGTGAAACAAACGAAATTTGGGCGAACATGAACGTGAAACAAGGCACTGTTTTCATCCATCCTTGTGTGGGATTTTTGGTGCGCGTGCTGTGCACGTCATACGTCCCTGTGGGAAGTTTTGATGCGCATGCGGTGCATGTCATACGTCCCTGTGGGGAGTTTTGATGTGCGTGCGGTGCATGTCATACGTCCCTGTGGGGAGTTTTGATGCGCGTGCGGTGCATGTCATACGTCCCTGTGGGGAGTTTTGATGCACGTGCGGTGCATGTCATACGTCCCTGTGGGGAGTTTTGATGCGCGTGCGGTGCATGTCATACGTCCCTGTGGGGAGTTTTGATGCACGTGCGGTGCATGTCATACGTCCCTGTGGGGAGTTTTGATGGGTGTGCGGTGCATGTCATACGTCCCTGTGGGGAGTTTTGATGCGCTTGCGGTGCATGTCATACGTCCCTGTGGGGAGTTTTGATGTGCGTGCGGTGCATGTCATACGTCCCTGTGGGGAGTTTTGATGCGCGTGCGGAGCATGTCATACGTCCCTGTGGGGAGTTTTAATGCGTGTGCGGTGCATGTCATACATGCCTGAAGGGTTAAAGGGTCAAGGCGGAAACATACCCTCAGTCCCAATTTTTATGATAAAAAAAACCGTGAAAATTAGATATAACTTAAAAAAAAACTGTGTTCACTATTTTATCACAAGTGGTGATAAATAGGAACTATTAGGAACTGATTCTTATTATTAGGAACTAGAGATTATATTTTATTTACACTACCATTTCAAAAGAAAAAATCAATACTGAATAAACTCGTAATACCATTTCACATTGTTTGTAAATTTACAACGAATCCCCTTATTATTTCTGGATTTATTTTGATTCCATCATGCAAAACTTTTGGCTAGCAACATCAATAATTCTGTATGAAAAAAACACTTTTGTAAAAAGCTCTGATATTAGGTAAAATGGGTGATCTTCGTGTATTCAAAACAGTTTTTACGGGTGGCTAATAGATGGGGTTAAAAAAAAATATGTGACAAGCATGAAATTATACACAAAGTGAAAATGCGTAAAGACGCCCTTTACCCGTGCGGATGTGTCATGTATAATTTTTCCCTCAGGACGGGTGACCCTCACGAGACAGAGATGGACAGCGTGCTGATCCTGACTCGGGACAGCTACCTGGTGGCAGACTATGACGACCAATCCGACAGGATCACGGGTTTCCAGAAGTTGGAGCTCAAGGATGTCACTCTTATTGAGTTTGGTGTGTTGGACACGTCTTCACAGGTAGTTTTTCTTTTAGATCATAAGCGGGTTTTGTATTATATGACAGTTATCTTCAAGTATTTTGATTGGATCTTTTTTTCAGCTGTATTCAGGTTACAATCTGGAATTTTTATTACCATCATTATAGACTAACATGAATGCTGTTAAAACTATCTTCTTCTTCCCAGTGTCATGTCAGGTTCCCCCAACGTTGAATATCACTTGAGAGTAGACATCTTTGTCCCCGGCAGACCGAAAAAGATCTCCAATGCCCCTTATGCCAGCCAGTCCAATCACGTATATTGTAGAGCCAGGAGATTTACCTCCTACCAACAACTCTTCGACCCTTTATTTTGCCTTGGATGATCAGGTGCAGTAATTTGTACTTTGCTCCTCTAAGTACATGACCCAAATAGGACACCTTTCCGATTTTAATATTAGTCAGCAACTCTATCAACTTTGGCTCTTTGAAGAACCCTTGTGTTGCTGACCATATCCGTCCAGGGTATCCGTAGCATTCTCCGGTGCATCCACATTTCGAATGCTTCCAGTCAGTTTACACTACTAACTTTGAGGGTCCATGATTCCACTCCATGCAATAACACTGACAAAACTTCTGTTTCTTTTCTTTCTGGGTCAAGGTCTTCCACTCGGAAGAATCCGAGGTATTTAAATTTTTTCAGTCTATATCAGCACCGTTCAATGTCAGACGTGATCTTGCCGGCCAAACACCATGAACTTAGTTTTACTCACGTTCATGTTCAGCCCCAGCCTCACACCGGCTTCATTAATTCTATGTATGGCGCAGGGTTTGAAGATCGTCAATACTGTCTGCCAGAACAACCGTACCTGATGTTATTGACGCATACACCATTCACTTTGACCCCCAGATTCAAGTTATATAGTGCTTCCTTGAAAACTATATCAGAGTACAGATTGAATAACATAGGTGACAAAATACAACCTTGTCGGACTCCACGTTGAATTGGTATGCCTTTCGATTTGTTATTTTCCAATTTAATGGCAGCTTCTTGGTTCCAGTACAGGTGTTTAATAATATTTATATCCTTATCATCTATACCCCGTTCCTGAAGCATCTTAACAAGGTCTGCGTGTTTCACTCTATCGAATGCCTTCTTGTTATCTATGAAACAGGCAAAAATGTCTCCGTTGGTCTCGGCATTTCTCCAGTAGCACGTTTATTGCTATATCTAGTTTAATTGATAAACACAAATCTGAGTTCTCTAATTTATTCAGAAATGGCTAATCATTGTCACTGAGAAGATCACATATTTTATATTCATGATGCCAAATTACTATATGTCAATAATTATGGAAATAAATCAGACAGATTAGATGCCTTGCCGTAGAAATATGTCTGTGCTTTGGGATGAACACATGTGTTTTCAAGTTCTCATACCTGCTTGCCGAATTTTCAAGGTCTCATCACTGCTTGCCGAAAATATGTCTGTGCTTTGAGATGAACACATGTGTTTTCAAGGTCTCATCACTGCTTGCCGAATTTTTGCCATTAGATGCATCTAGCCGGGGCATAATTCACTCTTGTTTGTGCTCCCTTGATAATGAGGTGAAAACTTTGAAACCGGTAGGGTTATACCATTATTTTAAGTGGAAAAAACAGTGTTTTAATAAATTATTTTCAATGAAAGGTGTTTCTGTTGTTTTGGTCAGATGTCCCTGACAAATCTGAAATCAAACCTGTCACTGGGGTCGGGCAAGAGAGCCTGTGATGGGGCGCTGTGCATCAGGATTCACTACCGCTGCGAGGGCCAGGACGGCTACTTCCATACCTTCCGCTCCACCAACCTTCGGTTCTTCAACAACATGGCTGTCAACATTAAGACCAATGAAGAGATTCATGGTAAACCTTTTAAGTATTTTATTTCTTTTAGGTAAGTAATTCACATCGGGCTTAAGAAAGAGACTGTCGGCCATAATCGGCTAACTTCGGCTTTGTAGAGCGTCGCCTCTGTCCCTAGAACGCTTGACAACTGACAAATTGCGACGGAACACGTATATGAATGACAGAGACGACACTCTACAAAGCCGATTATGGCCGACTGTAACTGTAAATCTGTAGTGATGTTCATCATATGCCTGCCGAACATTTTTATTTCTTTTGATATATGGAAATGGAACTTTTATATGTACAAAACTGTGATAATACCGTAGAACTTTTTTTTTTCTGTGAATTTTTTCGAGTTATACATAAGTATAAGTATCGTGACTCACTAACTCGGTGTGACTTTTCAGTGGATCGCTTACAGTGTGTTTATATCTGTCAAGGTCAATTAGTAGTGTGTTATAATGTAATACAATTCAAATGCAGTCGACTCTTGATTATTCGGGGTCTTATTAATCGGGTAGCGGTTTAACCGGGGGGGAGAAATTATTTGTAATTTTTTATTGGTGCAGTTAATGTGACTCCGGACAGTCGATAGCCTACTGTAATAATTTCAAAAACAAAATTTGACAAATAAATTTAATATTCAATCAGCAAGTCCAACAAGAAGGCTGATTACTTTTATTATTTAATTTTTCTTTGTCTAAAAAGTTATTATAACTGCACCGCGTGAGTTTGACAACGAACAGCAAATTACATGCCCATTCCATTGGTTCTATACTTGATTCTTCTTCCTGGCTCCATCCCAACTCATTGTCTGCGAAGACTGTTGGGGTCAGCTCTCCTCACCCTCAGGTTGTATGCTCTTCTGTCCCGGACTACGTCCCCCAGGCCGTGCCTCTGCATCAGGTTATCTTTTTGCACCACCCACAAATTCTTTGGTCTTCCTCTGGTTGTTATTCGAGGAAGATCCATGGAGATTGCCTGGTTCACAATGTGATCGGGTGCTCTGCGTCCAACATGCCCATACCATCTCAATCGCCTCTCCTCCATCTTACTGTTGATGTCTGTAACACCTAGGCTTCCACGAATGCGTGAGCTTTTTATTTTGTTTCTTAGGGACACACCAGCTGACCATCTTAGCATGCGCATTTCAGCAGTTTCTAGTTGCCTAGAGTAAGAGTAATACATCGTCCAGCACTTCCGCCATAGAGGAGTGCGGGTCTGACAATCGTTTGGTATACTTTTCCTTTTAACTTTACTCTCATTTTCGGATCACATAGAACTCCCGTCATTGATCTAAACTTCATCCATCCCACACTAATGCTATGTGTTACATCTGCTGCACATCCTCCATTGCTATGGATGAGTGACCCAAGATACTTAAAGGAGTTACAATTTGGTAATGTTTCTCCATCTATTTGCATTATGGGAGTGACAGCATTTATGTTCTCGAATGGTAGGCACAGATACTCTGTTTTCTTTCTGCTCAGTCTCAATCCATTGTCCTCCAAGTTTCTTCTCCACCTTTCCAGACTATTTTGCAGGTCCTCATATTTTTCACTTATTAATACGATATCGTCTGCAAATAGTAGGATCTTTAAGAGACTGTGCATACTTGATTAATTAAAAAAATATTGTAAAACACTTTTGTTGTGTACAGTACAACCTGGCAGGTTTATTGCCATATAGCAATCTCATCCAACCAACAAGAAAGATAACTAGACTAATATTTCAAAAGTCATTATCAGACTGAAACCCTTTTTGATAAAATTGGGTACCATCAGGATTGATTCGATCCAACAAAACATACTCATTATTTCGGTATTTAACCACTTGACAGTTTTGCCCGAGCGGGACTCGGGCACGAAGTTTCTTTTTATACTGACGAGCCCGAGCCTCGTTCGGGCAAATCTTGTTTCGATTTGTTGGGAGTGTTTCTCCCGAGCGTTGTTCGGGCAGATCTTGTTTCGATTTGTTGGGAGTGTTTCTCCCGAGCTTTGTTCGGGCAGATCTTGTTTCAACTTGTTTTCTCCGAACGGAATATATATTCGTATAGAATTTATTCGTTCACAGTTCGTCATTGTTTTACGTCGCGTGTTAAAAATCCAACTGTTAAGTGGTTAATATAGTGAGATTTGAACTGTATACATACATGTTCATATGCTTGCTGAACATTTGAGGCTGTATGTTATTTTGAGTTGTATTGAAGGTGCGATAGAATAAGATGTATTAATCCTTCCCTTACGGTGTTAAAATTGAAACGTGCGCTCCGGTATTGGGTAGTGAGTACGCGATAAAAAATTAGCGATTTTAAATCGGAAAAATAAGAACATTCATAGATAATCCCCTTAATTAATTATAATTGAAGTTAAAAATTATAATAATTGAGATTTATTTGCTGAAAACATTAAAAAACCATCTGGCAACGCTCACGGAACGGGCGTACGTCTAACCTATTTGCAAGCCTAGAAGCTACTGTGGCGCAGAACGTCAGTCGCATACCCCGGTGCTTACGCTTATGCTTGCGACGTTGAGACAATTGAGATCCTCGCAATTCAGTGGAGTATGCAAGAGTGAGATGCGAATATAGTGTCGCGCTTCCCGCATACTATTCACCTATCGTCAAGACGAGGCACTCGCAGCGTTTAAATGCGAATTTGTTTTCGATCTTTACAAAACACCTCGATGTAGTCGATAAATTCTGATTATTATTAATATTATTTTTTAAATCAATGCGTAAACATATTATGGAGGAATACCTAAAATCTTAACCTTGTATTTATTATATTTATAGAGATATTGATGGTTATTAGAAGCAACGTGTAGAAGATACCCAACACAGGGAAGGAAAGGTTAATATGTAGTGTTTGTACAATGTCAGATTTGATAAATCTATTTTCAGAATCTCTGCGTTCCATCTGCGAGTGTTTCCTCATAGCAATGGATGTAGGAGGACTTCCTAGGGTGCCATTCCATCATGGAGGAAAGCTCGACAGGCGGAAGTCCAAGGTTTGTAACCTATTCCTCCCCCATTACCCATCATAATCATCATCTATTCATTACACTGGGCAATATCAAATACACATCTCATCATCATTAGAAATTGATGCAACTGCCTGTGTGTGTGTATTGGTTTATTGTGTGCAAAGTGTTGCACTTCAGCAAGCACACATTTGATAGATCAAATCCAGAGTTCCAATGACAAGGATATTTAACTTCCATGACGATGTTCAGGTTTTATCTGCTGCAATCGTTAAGCGGTTTTACCGTATTAGCCCGACTATAAGGCGAGTTTTTTATTTAAAAAGGCAACACGTAAATAGGGGGGTCACCTTATATTCGAGCTTTATTTTTCATAATATTATTGTGGTGAGAGAAATGTTTTGTTCTCCAAAAAGCAGATAAAAAATAGAGGTCGCCTTATAATCAGGGTCGCCCTATAGTCGGGCCAATACGGTATACAGTGGTACCTCGGGTTATGAACTTAATTCGTTCTATGATTCCGTTCGCGAGCCGAAATGTTCGCAAACCAAAATTCATTTTCTTGGGAGCCATAATGAGGGTTAATTTAATGCAAAATATATTTTATATATACTGTATATTATATATATAAAAAGCAAAAAAAAATTGTACCAAGAATGACGAACGCAACGACAAACAATGTTCACAAAGCGCGCACCTGAGAACAACTAATGCGTAATGCGCCGTTACAACTAATTCGTGAGTCCAGGCATTGTACGCAGGTCGAGTCAAAATTTGTTCAGAATTTGTGTTCGTAAGCTGATTTGTTCGTGACTAGAAGCGTTCGTGACCCGAGGTTTGACGGTATATAAAGATAGTGCTATTTTTATGTTACTTAATAGCGCTATAAGAATTTATAATAATCAGTATTTAAGCTACAGAAAAGTGCAAATTCAGATGTTAAATGGTCTAAGAGTAAATACCTGTTATCCAGGGTCACATTAAATGCAGATTAGCCAGGGCAATAAAAAAATCCCAATATTTTTTATAACGTTTGTGATTAGTGTTATAAAAATTATTGGGATTTTTTTACTGCCCTGGCTAATCTGCAACCCGGATAATGGAGAGCCTACTGCATTGTTTCTACTTTTTTAGCTTTGCGACCATCCAAAAGAATATTAAAATTGAGTCTGCAACATCCCACCGAAAACTTAATATCTTATTGATGTATATACAGATGACGGTATAAATGCTGTACTTGCACAAAGACAATAAGCCATATTATGACGTAAAGATATCTACTATTTTACGTCGCTAACAGAGCAGCTAAACAGTTTGAACTTGCCATGAATATGTATGTTTGGTCACGTGTGGTTTTTGTTATTGCATGAAGTGAAATCATGAACCCTCAAAGTAAGTATTATAGTATGAACCAACTGGAAGCATTCGAAATGTGGATGCACTGGAGAATGCTACGGATATGGTCAGCAACACAAGGGTTCTTCAAAGAGCCAAAGTTGACGGAGAGTTGCTGACTAATATTAAAATCCGAAAGGTGTCCTACTTGGGTCATATACTTAGAGGAGCAAAGTACAAATTATTGCACCTGATCATCCAAGGCAAAATAGAAGGCCGAAGAGGTGTTGGCAGGAGGCAAATCTCCTGGTTCCGCAATATACGTGATTGGACTGGCATAAGGGGCGTTGGAGATCTTTTTCGGGCTACCGGGGACAAAGATGTCTACTCTCAAGTGATATTCAACGTTGGGGGGACCTGACATGACACTGAGGAGAAGAAGATGAATATGTTTACGAGTGAAAATGGAATGTAATTTTTTTAAATAAACGTGTTTCGTCTTTCAGAGGAAATGTACGATTTCCCTTTTATTTCCCAAGTTATTTTTATTTTAACAACACCGCAGGTTGAGACCATCATTTCTCAACCTGTGGGGTCACGGACTGCAGGTTGAGAAACGATGGCTGCTGTAATATATTTGTTTGTCTGCTATTTTTGTATATTGTTGGAACTAAAGGTCTCTCTACTGTTGTCTTCTTCTTCAACTTTCCGTAGACTCAAGAGTCTGTTATTGCAGGATTGTCCTACTGTTATGCTGAGCTCCTGCTATCTCTCCATCGTTGCGGGGGTCTCCCTGGTGGACGCCGTCCATCCGGCACCCCATGCAGAGCTATGTATGGGATTCTTGTGGAATTCATTCTCTGTACATGTTGGTACCAGTATCTTCGACGCTGTCGTCCCCATCTGACCACATCTTGGACCTCACAGACCTCTCGGATTGTGGTGTTCTTTACACGATCACGCAGAGTCTTCCCAGCAATAGCACGTAGAGTCTACTATTGTAATAAAATAAAATAATTGTTTTGATTTTAGGTGCGGCAGACATCGACTGGAAGCAGGGGCCGTAACTCTCTGTACTTAGAACTGTCTGTTCCGGGACTCACGAGGAATCTCAGCGAGACTCAGCTTGCTATAAAGACAGCCGGTATTTATTTCTTACATACATACTATCACGCTGTGTCCCTTGCGGGGTGAGCAGGCAAGCACACAACTTTCGTCTCCTCCAAATTGATGCATAATCTTCTACTATTTATTCTTCTCACTTTATTTATTTATTTAACACTTTAATTGCAAGTAAAATCTGGCGGGTTTATTGCCAGGCGGCAATCTCTTCCAACCAACCCGATAAAAGTAAATAAAGCAAGTTAAGTGGTCGCATAAATCATTCAAATGACTATCCATCCCCACGAAATCCATAAACACATTTGTGAGCACATGCCCACGAACCCCACAAAGACGGACAATTACCCGAACATTCTTTTTCATATAAAGTGAGATATCAAAAGGAAAGGAAGGGATGGTGGAGAGGAAAGGAAAAGAAAAATCAGGAATGAAACACGTTATTTTACTGACTAGATATTATGAGTTTTTTTGAAGAAAAATGTGTTTGTTTATTGTCGCATGCGAGTGTAGCTGTTGGGAAAAAATGCAACGTGGAACGACATTATAAAACAAATCATTCAGTTATAATTGAAAAAAGATATCCTTTAAATACGGCTGTAAGGACAAAGAAGGTGAGCCAATTGAAAAGTCAGTTATGTTGTCAGCGGTCATTTTTTACAAAACTAACGGGAAAAAATAAGGCCGCTACTATTGCTAATTATTTTTACTTTTACTCATTTTTCAACGTAATCGCCGTCGAGATCGAGACATTTCTGTAGTTGGAGCACCAGCTTTTATATGCCAGTGTCATAGACCTCCGCCGCCAGCTCTTTCAGCCACTTCTTCCCACCTTCCTCGACCTTCTGATGGTTAGAAAATTGTTGGGGTGTAGTGACACACCCACGTCTCATCCCCCGTCACGATAGAGCCCAGAAAGCTTCTCCCTCCTGTGCAAAACGATCCAAAAATTCACGCGCGGTGGTCACTCGATTTTGACGGTGCTCCGGTGTGAGCATTCTGAGCACCCATCTCGCACACAACTTCTTGTAACCAAGTTTTTCCGACACAATGTTACCAAGGAGACTTGTCAGGAAATTCTTCATGAAGGTCGTCAAGAATCACACGGTGGTCATTTCGCATTTGTTCTTCAATTTTTTGCACAAATTCATTAGAAATCACTGCCTTGCCTCGTCGTATCAGTACGGCCTTCTCTGAACAACCTAATCCACTTCGTGACATGTTGTCGACTCATCACATCACTACCATAAACTTCCACGAGCTTCCGATGGATATTCGCGGCGGTATTGTTCTGCAAAGTCAAAAAACTGATGACCGCGCGGGTCTCGCACGGACGAGAGTTGGCGGGAGTACGCGACAACCTCTCCATCGGAAGAATTTACTGTGACTGAACAAAATGGCCGACAAACACGCGGGACCAAACAAACTGACCGTTAGGATCCCCCCTAAACGCCAGGTGCACCAACTTTGAAACAAAAAATTTCCCCCGGCCTCAGGAGCCCTTGTGACCTTAGTTTCTGGATGATCCTCTTATAATATTGTGTATGGTACGATAAAGGACGATGATAAAAAATGATAAAGAAGGAATATGTATAAGTGGCTCACCAGACAATTTCAATTACAGAAAGTAGCTCACATCCCTATTGAGTTTGGCGACCACTGATCTAGCCCAATTAGTACTGTCCACACTGTATTACTGGTTAAAATCTCGCTACACCCCGTTACAATACATTTAAAAAAAATTATTTATATGGAATTTTATTTTCCAGGATCTAAAGCTCTCACCAATATGTCTGAACAGTTCTCCAAACTCAACAAGCTGGGACATACATTCAACAATCGAAACAAGAATGATCAATCGAAACCACCAAAGCCAGATTCCTTGAGCATGACACCGAGGCCTGCTACCACCTTCTCACTGGGCAAATCCTCGCTTAAAAAGGGATCCAAAAAACATGCGCGAGGTGGCCACTCCGATTGCACAAGCTCCGATAATTCATCAGATGATGACGAAGGAAAAACAAACATTTTCGAGCCGACTCTGGATAATTTTGAGAACTGTCAGCGCTACGTTGGTGATAATCCTCTACTTAAATCGACTACCGACGCGAAAAACAATACCAACACCGTATCTCAGACGGAAACTCAATCGGAAGCGAACTCCGAAGCATATTTAATAGAAAATCCACTATATTCGTCGAAAATTGACACTCAAACTTCTGGAAACGATGTTTATGTTGAAGATTTCTTGACAGGAACCGAGATCGATAATGCAAGTTCTCAAATCGATAGTACGAAACATCCTAACATCAATTTGAATTCTTCGATTTTGGACGCAACTCCAGTTAATTACGAAACGTCTGGTAGCAATACTTTCCACGCGCAAAATCCTCCCGCTCACAAATTGAATCCTTTCAATATGGATAATGATAGCCAAAGAATGGGTTCGGAGTATTTTGACACCGGATCGAGCTCAGCGAGAAGCGCGACTCCCGAAATTACAATCAACTTTGAAAATTCATCATGGGACAGTTACGATTCGAAAGGCAAAGCTCAGCCTCCGTCCTCGTTGAAACTAAACCAGAAGTTGTCTCATAGCTCTGGCGAGGTTGACACAAACACGAACACCGTCGATGATATGGTTCTTTTGTCAGGAAATGATTCTTCTAAATATGACTTGAATAAAGAAGGGGGACAGCCCGTGAGATCCAGTTCACAGCACGAAATCAATCTGAATATCAGCCAGTCCCAAAGTGAAAGTGCTTTGAAGCAGCTGAAGAACTTGACGAGTCCAGTTGCCAACGTTACGAAGGATTTGGTTATGTCACCGTTCTCAAAGTTCGCCAAGGGCATGCAAAATCTGGGGGCTAATTTAGATCCGAGGAAAATTAAGGTAAGTTCTTTTCTATCTTATTTCTGTTTTGTTTTTTTATTTCAAGATATACGAGGGCGGTCCGATAAGTACTTAGCCTCACCGCCCGATGGCACCACTATCGCAAGAGCTATTTTTTATCGCGTAGTACATTCTTGTTGACAGCTACTGTCCTATCGGCCGGAAAGGTGATGGCCACCGTTTTCTGGGATTCAAAAGGTGTGATCTACATCGACTTCCTGGAGAAGGGCAAAACGGTCACAGGGCTCGACTATGCCGAATTATTGGGCCGATTCGACGCCGAATTGCAGAAAAAACGGCCCCATTTGGCGAAGAAAAAAGTGCTCTTCCATCATGACAACGCACCGGCTCACACCTCCGCCATCGCCACGGCCAAATTGGTAGAATTAGGCTACGAACTGCTGCCCCATCCACCGTATTCTCCGGATTTGGCCCCGTGCGACTTCTTTTTGTTTCCAAATTTGAAAAAGTCACTCGCCGGGCAGAAATTTGAGTCGAATGAGGAGGTTATCGCCGCCACGGAGGCCTACTTTGCAGACCTCCAGAAAACGTATTTTTCAGACGGGTTAAAGAAGTTGGAGCATCGCTGGGTCAAGTGTATCGAACTCAAAGGAGATTATGTTGAGAAATAAATCGCCACTTTTCGAAATTTTTTGTTATTCTTTTGTAGGCTAAGTACTTATCGGACCACCCTCTTATATGAGTCGTTTAGTGTCAAAAACAGCAATTTGTCGATTTTGTGTGTATTGAGTTAAAACCGAGGAAATGTTCCTATTGTAAAACTACACATTTTAAAAATGTTTATATGGTAACAAAAACAACAATATAAGGGTTATTGTTGTTTTTGTTACCATTTCCTCAGTTTTGACTCAATTCACGCAAAATCGACAGATTGCTGTTTTTGATACTAAACAACTCATTTAACGATAAATATGTCCGGTTTGTTCTGTGATTAGTGAATTGGTTGCAACTAACTATTTGTACAACTCTTGCCTTACAAGACGGCATAGATTGGCCAATAAAAGGGTAAAATGAAGGAGGAGTTCTTGCCAGAATAAATCGTTTGAATTGTATAGGTTTGCTTTGTTGTGTTGTTTGTGTTATACTGATTTTTTTTATCGTATAACACTGCTAATATGTTGAAATGAAATGAAATGAAAAAAATGTGCATAGCTCAAGAGCGAAATGGTGTGATGGTATTTATGTCTGTATTTGTATGGATATAAAGATGATATGGTCAGCAACACAAAGGTTCTTCAAAGAGCTAAAGTTGATAGAGAGTTGCTGACTAATATTAAAATCCGAAAGGTGTCCTATTTGGGTCATGTACTTAGAGGAGAAAAGTACAAATTACTGCACCTGATCATCCAAGGCAAAATAGAGGGTCGAAGAGGTGTTGGCAGGAGGCAAATCTCCTGGCTCCACAATATACGTGATTGGACTGGTATAAGGAGTGTTGGGGATCTTTTTCGGGCTACCGGGGACAAAGGTGCCTACTCTCAGGTGATATTCAACGTTGGGGGGACCTGACGTGATACTGGGAAGAAGAAGAAAAGATGCAAAGGAGGTATGTGTGACTCGTATAAGAAGAGATTGAATAATACAGAAATGTGAGTGTTTTATGTAGTTTGTGGGAGTCACGCTCATTGATCAAAGTTCACATATTCGTGGAAGCCTAGGTGTTACTGCCATAGAAAAGACAATAATTGAAAGACATCTTTGAAAATGTGCGCATATGATGAGAAGGTCTTAAAACCACATTGTCAGGCAAGCTACCAAACATAAGGTACAAAAGTTTCCAGCCTGAACAAATTATGAGGTGTATGGACAGATACCGTGTCTGTACCGGACGTATGCGTCAAAGAAATTAGGAAATTTATTTTGTAAAATTTTTGGTGAAATTATTATTGTGTATTGTGATGTATCATCTGTGTTTTACCATTGCTTGTGACTATATAAAGGGTCTTTCAAATTGAGCGGTTTTTTTTTAATTCAATGTTTTTTAATTCTTGAATAAAACACACAATTTGCTTTGATTTCAAAAAACTTTTTATTGGTCATTGAAGTATAATTTATGACATTTAAACACAAAAAACAATAAACAGGTAGATCTGAAGTCAGATTCCAACTATTTAACATCTATTTACAGTCTGCGAAGTATCTGAAAAAATAAAAAAATATTCATAAAAAACAATATCCGCCAAATGTCCACCTCTTGCAGCTCCACAGATGTCCACTCTTTTGTCAAAATTTTCGATGACATTTTGGCATCATTGCAGTTCTAACTCACCATTAACGTGTATAATTTCGTCCTTCAGCTCAGGAATGGATCGGGGGTCATTCTTATAGACCTGGCTTTTCACGTAACCCCAGAGAAAATAGTCCAACAGTGTCAGATCACATGATCTTGGTGGGCAATTAACATCACCGTTTCCGGAGATTACAATACATAAAATAATTCAACAATTTAAACGCGTTGTTGTATTGTATACGACTCCATTTTTATAAATGTTACACATTACACTTCTTAAATGTCACAAGACCCAGGCAAGTTCGTGACGCCATGACGTGCAGATGGCGTGTCATATGCATGGTGCTTGCAAGCCGTGATGGCATACATGGTCGAATCAAGGGGCTTACGATAAGTGATGGGCTGAACTAAGGAACGAAAAACGGAAAAAATATATTCTCCTCAACTGGAATGTCTTGTGTTTTTTTATTTCAACAAATTTCTACTTATCAAAGAAGAATCTCTTTACCGAAAACGTAAGAAGCAAACTGGAATCTCCGAGGATTGAACGGCAGCCATCCAGCAATTTTACAGTCTTTGTACCGGTGCTAGCCATCGTATTGTTGCAGGTCAAATTTGATACCTCTACCTTCAGTACATAGCATGTTACTTAAAGTCGATAGAAGACGTGTTGTTTTGTTACATTCTGAAATGTTAAAAACAGAATATTTCGCAGTTATCGTATCTTTTTAAAGAAGCGAAAAGCCTGTCAGAAATTGAACAATGTTTAAATACTGTCTATGAAAAATCTTCTCCAGGAACCATGTGATACGTCGAATGTTTTCCGTAGACAGCATCTAAATGTAGCATCATTTTATTTCTGACGGGCCTTTCCCTTCTTTCGAAAGAAACTTAATAATCGCACAATATTCCATTTTATTTACGTGCAGTAAAATGATAACAATGTTAATTTTTTTAGGGTGGCCCCATGGTGAGACAAATAACAGACCAGCAGTACGAGGAGCACAAGAAACTTCAAGAGAAGTGGAGGAAGTGCAATACTAGGCTTATCGCTTTATAAGTATTTATTTTACTTCACTTGTACGAGTCGGCGCATTAGAGAATGTTAGGTTAAATATATATATATATATATATGGATATTATTATACGTTACGGCTTTATAATGTTCGTGTACTTTAAAACAATATTTATTCAGTATTATTTTTAACAATACAAATACTCGGAGGTAAAATATTGTAACCAGCGTTTTTATGCTATTTCACAGGTGTTTTTAACCCTTCCCTTACGGTGATAAAATTGAAACGCGCGCTCCGGTGTTGGGTAGTGAGTACGCGATCAAAAATTAGCGATTTTAAATCGGAAAAATAAGAACATTCATAGATAATCCCCTTAATTAATTATAATTGAAGTTAAAAATTATAATAATTGAGATTTATTTGCTGAAAACATTAAAAAACCATCTGCCAACGCTCACGGAACGGGCGTAGATCTAGTCTCGTTGCCAGCCCAACAGCTACTGCGGCGCGGCAGGGTTGGTGGCTAACCCGGGCGTGGCTTACACTTACGAGGTTGAGACAATTGAGCTCCTCGCTATTCAGTGGAGTATGCAAGAGTGAGATTCGAATATAGTGTCGCGCTTCCCGCATACTCTTCACCTATCGTCAACACACAAGGTCGAGGCACTTACAGCGTTTAAATGCGAATTTGTTTCCGATATTCAAAAAATACTTACGGTGTAGTCGATAAATTCTGATTATTATTAATATTATTTTTTAAATCAATGCGTAAATATATTATGGAGGAATACCTAAAATCTTAACCTTGTATTTATTATATTTATAGAGATATTGATGGTTATTAGAAGCAAAGTGTAGAAGATACCCAACACATGGAAGGAAAGGTTAACCAAGAAATATTTTCTTACGTGAGTTGACATAGGGCAAAATAATATATATTCGGTAGCGTAAGAGGTACAGGCGGCCCTCGACTTTCGCACATAATTGGTTCCTGAAAATGTGTGCGAATGTTGAATGTTCCAAAGTAGAGGGATGTAAAAAAAACATCAAAAATTAATTTTTATAATATTTATTTATCAATAATATACTAAAAGTATTTATTTATCAATATACATAATTAAGTTAACGAGGCGTGTTTAAGTGCTTTCAGGTGTTTTCTTTATAAACTTGTCAAGAGTTAGTTGAATACCGCCTTTTTTTTATTTTCTCGATAAAGAGTTCTATAACATGCCGTGTCTTTCTCAATCGCCCTACGTTCTTGAGATATACATTCTCCATTGGGATCACATTCTTCCATGATAGTCAAGATGCATGAAGGCTTCATACATATTTTTGATTGTCAAAATCTTTTTTCTTCCTCACTATCATTGTGTATTTCATTTAACTCTTGTTGCTCAATTAAGTATTCATTTGACAGAGGTACTGAGTGTGATTCAATCAACTCATTAACATCTTCGTTTTTGACGTCCAAGTTTAGTTCATTCATTAGGCTAACTATTTCATCTGCGATAGTTTCCGGAGTTTCTTCAGAATTTATAAAATCACTCGTCATTTGTGGGCATAACTGTTTCCGGGAACCTTTCATTGTTGACTCTTTTATTTCAGCTCACGAGTCTCCAAAATTGTTTATTGCGTACAATATATTATAGTTCTTCCAAAAAAGTGGGAGCCGACTGCATGGAAGCGAACAATTTTTGCATTATCGACAAAAATCTTTAAAAAATTGAATTTAAAAAAGTGTGCAAAATAGCAAAAGTAGAATGTGCGAAAGTCGAGGGCCGCCTGTATAAAGATATACTGCATGATATGCTCAAAAATATAAATGCTCAGCACAATTGGGAGCAAACAGCAGTAGATAGAGCCAGATAGCGTAGAATTGTAGCTAGTTATCAGAAACTCGAAGAAGAAAGGAGACATAGACAAACTGCGAGTTCTGAAGCTCTATACTTTTTATGCAACAGGATATGTCTATCACAAATTGACTTACGTAGTCATCTACAGTGGTAGCAACAAGTACCCTAATCACGGGTAATGGGGCATTCATTCATTCATCCTATAAGGATATAGTTTGTTCATTGTTTTACATGTTCACTTTTGACTATGTAATGTGGCATCCACGGTATATACCTTGCCGAGCTACGGTAACTTGTATGAGCCAGTAAAAAGCTCCCCCATGGTGTAACGTAACTACTTAGTACTTTTTATCAAAGCCCCCCCATGGCGTAACGTAACAACTTAGTACTTTTTATCAAATAGTCCAAATTCTGGTTATTATATTTTACTTTGCAATGTATAATATATATTTCGAATCAATACATTGATACATTGAATATCTTTTTAACTTAGTGGTTTGATAAATTATTTATTTATAAATTTTTTGTTTAATGTGTTACTTTGTGTAACAATTGAATGAATTAATAAGTTTAACTTTTGTTTAACAATCTTACTACTGAGCAAAAGTTAACTTTTGATTAAAACTGATTAAACTCAATCTCCTTTTTTTACTATCTTACTATTAAATAGGACCATTTTGGGCCCCATAGAAATGATATCGTTTTATGAATTTCGGTTGACAACAGTTAATGATAAATGAGGATTTGATGAACCAAACTTTTTGTTAACCAGAAATTTTGGTTGACAACAAAATTTATTATGATTTATGACAACTTGGAAAATTAAAGTAAACTGTAATAGAGAATTTCGGTGTATTATAATTAACCTATACACCGCTTTAAAAATCAAATTCCACGAATCCTGTGTGCGGCACAATTTCGGCATTTTTTTATTTCTAAGTTTAAATGCGTATTTTATTTAGAACCACTGATATTTGATTACAACACCATGTAAACATGACATTCAAGTAATTTTCTGATAATAAATAATAGTCATTACTCTTAAGGAGATTTGAAACTTGGATTGTCGTCAGATCACAGGCGTTTGTGCTTCCCGCGAGGAACACGTTAATGAGAATTTTGGTTAAAAGTTTAATATATTTAATAAATTTTGGTTAAAAAGAGTTTATTATGACAAATGAATTTTGTTGTCACCTTCAGAATTGGGGACACGCCTCGCGTGCCCATACAAACATACGCTCAAACGTGTTCTGTTGATGTGTCTTTGCTAGATTTCTCGGCACGGCATGTACTGACGTAAAATTTTATTCTCAGTTAATGTATTAACAAAAGTATATTATGATTAACAAGATTTTGATCAATGAATTTTGGTTAGCAAGAGTATATTATGATTAATGAGGATTTTGGTTAACAAGAGAATATTATGATTAATGATGATTTTGGTTAACAAGAGTATATTATGATTAATGATAATTTTGATTAATAAGAGTTTATTATGAATAATGAATTTTGGTTAACAAGAGTACATTTTGATTAATGAGGATTTTTGTTAACAAAATTATATTATGATTAATGAGGATTTTAGTTAACAAGAGTATATTATGATAAGTGATAATTTTGATAATTTTGTTGAAATGAAGTTTTTGTTAATGAAAAGTTTGGTTGCAAATTTTTGCCTGACACACTTCTGTTCTATATAATGTTTACTACAAACTATTAAAATGTTTTTTTTCATTCAAATAAAACTGAGAAAGGCGTCTCATTTTTGCATTAATGTCTTTCAAAGTATTTTTTTTATAATTTATTTAACAATGCTTAAGTTAAAATTAAAAAATAATCAGTATTCAACTAATTATTTCCGTTATTCAAAATTGAATTAAAATTTTATGAAATGTGATTATTTATTATATCTTTGAATTAAATTGTGAAGTATTATGTTTATGACGATTTATTTACTTATTTCAAAGCATGTATTTTTATCTATTTTTTATGTACTTTAATAAATAACCTCATATACTGACCATTCTCTAGCTACGACTTGATGGCGTTTTGTATTTCTCGAACGGATGTATCTTTGATTATGATTGTGGAGATATACAAGACTCACAACATATGCTAGTTTGTTCGGGGACTACATACTTTGGGCAGCGTCTGATTAACACGAAAAATAGATAAATCTTGTGGAAACATGTGGCAGTATTAATAATATAGTCCAGACACGTAATTGAATGTGAATAGCTAATAAAATACAACAGTGTTTCGAGTCACGATACCTAATTCGAGAACTAAGCTGTACATAAGTTTCTCAAAAAAACAACAGTGTTTCGAGTCACGATACCTAATTCGAGAACTAAGCTCCTCATAAGTTCCTCAAAAAAACAACAGTGTTTCGAGTCACGATACCTAATTCGAGAACTAAGCTGCTCATAAGTTCCTCAAAAAAACAACAGTGTTTCGAGTCACGATACCTAATTCGAGAACTAAGCTGCTCATAAGTTCCTCAAAAAAACAAGTGTTTCGAGTCACGATACCTAATTCGAGAACTAAGTTGGTCATAAGTTCCTCAAAAAAACAACAGTATTTCGAGTTACGATACCTAATTCGAGAACTAAGTCGGTCATAAGTTCGAGGCTTGTCAGTAAATGATTGTTTATTACGTAATACCCTACTTTTGTAAATGTCATTCCGCTAATTAAGTGTTAAGTGCTTTCGAAATGAAATATTTTCAATAGCATATAGCTTACCTTTAGATAAAAAAAAATTATATTTTTTTAGTCATAGATTTCAAATTGTGATTTCTTTTATAGTCAAATATATCGAATATACCTTAATGTATTTATCGTGTAATTGCAAAGATGATATAAAAAAAAAAAAAAAAAACAAGGCAAAATGTTATTAAATGTATTTTAAATCAAATATGTTCTTAAATGTAAAAATTATGTATTATTTTCGAATTATTTAACCTAGCTCCAGCTTTCTTAATTTAAAAAGTGGAAATTATAATATTTTTAAATTTATTCCAAAGCAAGTATTTTGCTTGGAACTACGTGCAGTATTATAAAAGCAATTTATCATTTTAAAGTATGATTATTTTTTTTATTTGTCAAGTAAGGGAATTAATTATGTTTTTGAGTGATGGTAAGATAGAGAGCAGTATTGATAGAGGCATTTTGCTATAGGAAACAAGCAAGCGCACTCGATAAGTTTTGAAAAATGATTGTGCATAATGGCGTGCTAGTGCCTGATATGATGTACGGAAGGGAAGATTTAACATTGAAAGAGGGAAAATAAATGCTGTGATGTGAAAAATATCCAGTGTATGATTGGATAAAAAGTAACTGATTGTTAGAGATGATTGGATAAAAGGTAACTGATTGTTAGAGATGATTGGATCAATGTATAATTGGATAAAAGGTAACTGATTGTTAGATATGATTGGATAAAAGGTAACTGATTGTTAGAGATGGTTGGATCAATGTATGATTGGATAAAAGGTAACTGATTGTTAGATATGATTGGATAAAAGGTAACTGATTGTTCGATATGATTGGATAAAAGGTAACTGATTGTTAGAGATGATTGGATAAAAGGTAACTGATTGTTAGAGATGATTGGATTAATGTATAATTGGATAAAAGGTAACTGATTGTAAGATATGATTGGATAAAAGGTAACTGATTGTTAGAGATGATTGGATCAATGTATGATTGGATAAAAGGTAACTGATTGTTAGATATGATTGGATAAAAGGTAACTGATTGTTCGATATGATTGGATAAAAGGTAACTGATTGTTAGAGATGATTGGATAAAAGGTAACTGATTGTTAGAGATGATTGGATTAATGTATAATTGGATAAAAGGTAACTGATTGTTAGATATGATTGGATAAAAGGTAACTGATTGTTAGAGATGATTGGATCAATGTATGATTGGATAAAAGGTAACTGATTGTTAGATATGATTGGATAAAAGGTAACTGATTGTTAGAGATGATTGGATAAAAGGTAACTGATTGTTAGAGATGATTGAATCAATGTATAATTGGATAAAAGGTAACTGATTGTTAGATATGATTGGATAAAAGGTAACTGATTGTTCGAGATGATTGCATCAATATATGATTGGATAAAAGGCAACTGATTGTTCGATATGATTGGATAAAAGGTAACTGATTGTTCGATATGATTGGATAAAAGGTAACTGATTGTTAGAGATGATTGGATAAAAGGTAACTGATTGTTAGAGATGATTGGATCAATGTATAATTGGATAAAATGTAACTGATTGTTAGATATGATTGGATAAAAGGTAACTGATTGTTCGATATGATTGGATCAATGTATAATTGGATAAAAGGTAACTGATTGTTAGAGATGATTGGATCAATGTATGATTGGATAAAAGCTAATTAATGGTTAGAGAAGGATGTTAAAAGTAGAATTAAGAGAAGAATGTTGAGAAAGTTGGCCGCATTAAGATAATGAATTGCGGAAGACTTTAAAATATATGTATGTCTGAAATGAATGTACGAGGCATATCCACAAAGTAAGTGTACTGAATTTTTGTAGGTTACAATTTTTTTTATTTAAACAAAAAAATTACGTGGTTACCGTAGTACATATGTAAGCTATTTTTCGACATAGTCGCCATTCCTCTCAATGCAGGTGGTGAAGCGGGGTATCAACTTTTTTATGCCTTCCTCGAAGTAGTTTCCCGCCAACCCCTCCGTCCACTTCTCCACCTCCTCTTTTACCTTCTCGTCGGTTGAAAACCTTTTTCCACCCATGTGCAGCTCCAGGGAGGTAAAGAGATGCTAGGTCAGGGGAATGCGCGGGATGGTTCAGGACATCCTATTTAAACGAGGCGAGCAGTTCCTTCGTGGCGTTGGCCGTGTGTGGTCTGGCATTGTCGTGCAGCAGGCAGACTCCCTTTGTCAGCATGCCTCTCCTCTTGTTCTGAATCGCCCTCCGCAATTTTTTTAGGGTCTCACAGTATCTTGCAGAGTTGATGGTCTCCCCTTGAGGCATATATTCAATTAAAGTTATGCCTTGACAGTCCCAAAACACGGATGCCATGATTTTCTTGGCTGAAATTGTGGTTTTGAACTTTTTGGCGGAGGGTGACGAGGTGTGACGCCACTGTTGAGACTGCCTTTTGGTTTCAGACGTGTAGTGTGCAACCCAAGTTTCATCTCCAGTAACTTAGGAGTGGAGAAATTCATCTCCATGGAGTTTGCAGCGCCTCAAAAACTCTTGCCTTTTTACAAAATTTCGCACTTGGCGGGAGATTGGGTTGACATTTTTCACAAAACGTGTTGTCGCGTCGACACTTCTCAACGTACTGACCTCGAACTGGTCTCATTGCGGAGGGGTAGGGTCAGGCTACACGGAAGTGTAGCCAACATGTCGAAAATAAAATCCATCCGGTCGTTAGAGCCTCAGTACACTTACTTTCTTGATACGCCTCGTATAATGAAGCCCAAGGAAAGAATGGGATGAGAATCTTTTACTGAGGGAAAGGTAAAGTTCACGAAGTTTGGGAAGACCTAGGAAAACCTAAAAGTTGAATCAAATTCTGAAAGTGGGTAGAGTGAAAAGCCTTTATATAATAGGAGTATGCTTGACGTGTGCCACGATAAAATGAAGTGGAGATTTGTTTTCTCTGCTTGACCCAAAAGGAACATAGCGAATACACACCTGAATGTGCATCATCACCCAAAAGGTGATGATGCACATTCAGGTGTGTCGCTACAGAAAGAGGAGCCACTTTAGAAAATTCCTTCATCACATTGTGATGTCACGCTCAATAAAAATTTCGATATAGTGTAGATCGTACTAGATGGGGACTTATTGTGTTTGTCCCCCATAACAGTGCGGGTGGGGATGGATCGAACAACTGAACTGACGATGAAAGTAAGAAGTATGAGATATATGGTTGTGGATGAGGCGAGAAAACTGTGTGTGTGTGTGTGTGCGGATGGAAATGTTGAAGATATGTTATCTCTGCCTAACCCAAAAAAAGACATGGCTTGATGATGTGTTTGTAATTCTTATAAAAAAAATGTTGTACCACAAAAAGTTGTACCACAAAAAAATGTTGTACCACAAAAAGCTTCATTGCAAACTAAACTGAAGCCTTATTTTGATGGTAGAATTTTTAGAAAATATTTCATTTAGCGAAAATTATAAAAAGTCAGATGTAATTAAAAAAAACTAAAGCTGAAATATTTTAAGCAAAATTAATAGTCTTAATGTTTCTCTCGGCAAATAATGAATGCAATGAAGACATTGAATTAGGGAAAAAATGACAAATAGATTTATTTATATAACATGTACTTGTATAGTCATTGGAAATGCTTTTTTTTTAAATTTTAAAATGTCATTAATGAAATATAGTAACCTCAGAAGTGGATTGATGGATTTCCTCCAGTTCTTATCAATAATTAACATATTAGACACTCGCTACGATATGACGGCAATCTGAATCATTCCACACGAGCATAATGAGGAATTCGTGAAACCCTACCTATGCAAGGCGTTAGCACTGCAACCGTGCCCACACCTAACACGATTCAGGGTACACCACAATTTACGTGGATCACTTACAAGACGAATTGATCATGGATCGCTTACAAGGTGAATTGATCGCTTACAGTTTTTGATCGAGAGCCGATTACATTACTGTAACCTATCCGGTGGCTGGCAGGGGACAATAGAGAAACGAAACAGAGTGTCAAGTATTAATATCTCCTCTATATATCCGTACTTATTTCTTATGGGACCTTCAAATCGGTGCAGTTAGCCTCATCAACCAGTCTACTGCATCTTACGAAAGGAACTTAAGCTCCCTTGGTCTTTGAGTTAGTGCATACAGTTGTTTGAATCTTGTTATATATGCAAAGGAAAGATTTTTGTCAGTCTTTCATCTTTAAACTTTTCCCGGTGGTGTGTCACGATGAGGAAGGTTAATTCAACTCACGGATAATTAAGCCCCGGATTATTTGCGTTCTACTGTACTAGTTTCATTGTTTCAAACTTCAAGTAATTTTTAATGTAGTTTCCACGTTCGAAGTGTGAGTAAAAACAAAAAAAAAACAGATGTTTAGAATTTTGGATAAAAAAGTCTAATATTATCAAGACAGTTAAAGAAAAGCTTTTAAAAAATATTATATTTGCTCTCTAACTTTACGGCCGCCCTCTGCTCCTCATCGCTACTCCACTGCTCTTATTCCAATGCTAATATTTCATTAATGACGATTTAAAATAATAGATATTCACTGTAGAAATGCCAAAATTTACTATCGTGCTATAAAATGCATAGACGCAGTCGTACAACTGACTATGGTGATTTTGCTGATCGCTATATTAGCAATTTGATTAAAATGTATGTAAAAAAAATTATCGCTAACACTACGCTATGTTCTCTTTTTATTAGGTTGATGCAAAAGTAATTATCGTTTTTTTTTAAATAATAAAATACTTGTATTTAAAAAAAGAACAATTGAATTAATGACAATTTTTATCTTTGGATATAACCTTCTCTCATTCATAATTTAATTGTTATATATACCACATCCCTATAAAGAAAAGTCTTTAGGTTTTGGAGGGAAAAACTCATCAAGGGTTGTTTTGACTTCTAAAACAGAGTTAACACCTTAGGACAGTGGTCCCCAACCCCCGGGCCGTGGACCAAATGGTACTGGGCCGCGCAAGGGCCTGCTTAAAAATCAAAATTACTTTTGAAAAATCGAACATACCCAATAAAACTTAATTATAGCTTAAAATAATTATTCCGTTGAAAACCCCTTCCCGCTAAGTTACCACCGACCTTCCGACAATACCTGTTCGAGACAACAACTCTGCCGGTGTTCTGGATTAGAGTCATGGCTGAATACCCCGAGATTGCCACCACAGCACTAAAATCCCTATTGCCATTTCCGACATCCTATCTATGTGAAGCGGGGTTTTCTGCAGTGACAGCAACCAAAACAAAACAAAGAAATAAACTGTACATAAGCAAGACACTTCGGGTGTCACAATCTCCTACTCGTATTACCCCCAGATGGAACCATCTCGTTTCAATGGAGCAAGCTCAGGGTTCTCATTGATTTAGCATTAAGTTAAAATATTAAATCTGTTTTTATTCATTTTTAAGGGGTAACTGTATTTTATTTTGAAGGCATGTTTAACACGTTCACTGCGGCCGATAAATCGCGAACAATCGTCGGGTGCTGAAAAATAGCAATTTTTCAAATCTCTAAAACTATATTACAAATATGAAATAATAAGATATTTTTTTTTGGAGATGCTAGTATATACTGTCTCCTTTGTGTCAAGCATTCGCGCGCGGCGGATGCTGACTCACACTACGCAATAAGCAAGTGTAAACACGAGTCATTGAGAGCACTAAAGCTGAGTTTACACTGCAAATCATGCATAGAAATATCTAATAAATTTTTTTTGAAAATATTATTTTTTACCTGTAGTATTCCTTTGGGTTTTTTACAGCTTGTACGTTTTGTTCATTGTTGAAAATGTTACAGATACTTGACAAAAAATGAAAAAAAAAAACTGTCTCATAAAACACTAAAAATTCTAAGTATCCGTCCGTTTCGCACTCAATAACACTATTAATTATATTCATGAAATAACCTAAAACATGGATCCAGGCACAGACCAACTTTTCCGGGACAATCCATACAGCCATAAATTGTGTCTTTGCGTGTGCGGTCGATTTTCCAGCAATATGTGCACCTCTTTCTTTTCGTTTTACCTCTATTGTCTTTTTCAAATAATGATGGAAGGTGTATTTTTTTTAATGATACGTGGAATGGAGATGGAGGGGGCCCAACTAATTCTTCTATTACTGACATTCTAAAATCATAAAGAGTTCCCTTTTTGTCGCTATTTGCATTATACAAATAGTACGCATTTAGAAGAATCGACTGGAATATATGAATGCCGATTTTTTTATACCAGCGAAGCGTCTTTCTCTCGCATGGATAATAAGACAACATCTGATCATGAAAGTCGACGCCGCTCATGTATTTATTATATGCTACTATCATATTTGGTTTCACTTGCAACTTTCCATGGCGGTTTGTTGTTTCTGTCAACTGGCCATCGAATTCCGATGAAATCGCCAATACTTCCCGACGATCTTTCCACTTAGTGACGCATACTCCGCGATCGGTGTATTGGCTAATGGATTCTCCAGTTTTTAGCATTTTGTTTTTCACCTCAAACGGATTAACTTTCCTATTAGTTCTAAGAGTTCCGGTGACGTATGTTGCCTTATCTAGTAATTCCTGTGTGAGAGGAACACTATTATAATAATTATCCATGTATACTGAATGACCTTTTCCAGTCTTTCCTTCCATTAACAATTTGACAACCCTCTTGGTGTGGTCTTTCCCACCTAATTCTTTGTCAGCAGCGCCACCATATATTATTAATTTTAATGCTAAGCCATTTGATTCTCCCAGCATATATATTTTTACACCATATTTTCCCTTTTTCCCTTTTATATACTGGCGAAATTTAAGTTTTCCTCTCCACAACACTAAAGACTCGTCGATGGATAAATTTTTTTGAGGTTCGTATATTGCGTTCATCCTGTCATTGAAAAAAATTATAAGTGACTGAATTTTATCCAAACTAGTTGTTTCTTCCGTAGTTTTGTTAAAATGTAGTGTCCGAAGAATCAACAAAAATCTGTCCCGGGACATGTATTGCGAGAAAGCTTTTAAATCAAAGAGATGGTGTTTCTTCCAATAATCGTTGAGTCTATTCAGTTTAATGGTTCCCATGTGAAATAAAAGTCCTAGCCATATTTTAAATTCAGCCACTGTAATATTTTTCCAGGAACGTATTCTACTTCTTGCTCTTTCAGAATGAGCTAAAATTTCTGCCGCATATTCATTCGACTCGTTAATAATGAGGTTGTAAAAAACATCATTAGCAATGATATTAAAAAAATCGATGGGTTTGTTTCCTGGCATATCGATTTTTAACCCTGAGTTACCCAAAAATGAAAATGTCTCGGCTGGTATCCGATTATTTGACCACTGAGGGATATCTGGAGATGGTGGATTTTCAATTTGACTATTGTCCCTGGATGTAGAAGGTTGGTCTCTTGGAGGTGATTGTGAAGGTGGTGTTTGTTCAGAGATTTCACTTTCAGAGTCACTATCTGTATCATCATCGGTTTCATAAGAACTACTTAATTCGGATTCATTATAATCACTAAATTCGTCACTATCACTAAAATTTGAATTTTCACTATCACTACTATTTTCCGCCATTTTTCTTTTTTTAGAAGTCGAGGGGTTATCCATTATGTTAAAAAAAGGCTAAATGTACTAATAACTTAATGAAACTAATAACTAAAACTATATATATAGTCAGTAAAATGAATAAAAGTAGAATAAACACAAGTTTCAGAAGTCTTCAATGTCAATCAACAATTTTGTTCACTTTATATACAGTGTAAACCCAGCTTTACAGTAAAAAAACTGAACACGTGTTCTCACGACCGCATCGGCTCATATTTATGAACACACTGACATAAAATATTGTGATAAGATTGGAGAGTATCGTTTTAATTATGCAAAGACACTTTTAAGTGACGTGACTAATTATTACCGGCCATACGCGCCTAGCGCGTATTCCGCACCGCGGGATATGTTAGCTGTACGCGCCTGGCGCGTACTCCGCACACAACGTGTTAAACACGATTCCATTAAAAATATTAAATCTAAACACATACAACTTCAACATCAAAACTTTTAAAGAAAATAGATAAATAACTTTCAAGTGAATATATCTGCAAGATATCAGAATAACATTAAAATCCCGATATTAAACCCTAAGCATTCTCAAAATTATTTTCTCTATCTTGGAAAAAAATACTTTCAACCTTCCGTTGAACCTTAAAAATATTGAAAATACCCATCAATCCAAAAGAAAATTAAAAAATTATCTGAAACTGAATAATCCTTCATTGTTATTATATATTTTTTCTTCATTTTTCCCACAAACCTTGTGTTTTCTCTACTATTATTTGTCACTATAACTTATGTACCACAGTTGTAAATTTTATTATTATATATTGTACAAATATATTGTTATTACATTAAAAAAAAAAACTACATTCAATGTATCCCCCCTCCCCCCCCCCAGTGGGCCGCGGTAAAATTATGAAACGTTGACCGGTCCGCGGCGACAAAAAGGTTGGGGACCACTGCCTTAGGATATATTCCCAGAACATAACTTTTTGAACTAAAAATGATATGTTCAAATTTTAAATACGTCTTAAAAAATTTAACAGATATTTTTAGTCCAAGTAACACATTATTTCCTTTTTTAATTTCATATAAAGTGAAATATCAGGTATGAATTTTATTCTCGATCACTGTAATTTTATGCTAAGGTTTGTTACATGATGAAATAAAACTAATGAAATCAGGTAGAAGTGTGCCATTTACACAATTTTCAAACAATTACCTTTACAACGGCAATACTTTCGCATCAATCTAATATTTACTGTCATCATAGACCATAGAGTATTGAAGGATGCCGCTTCTCAAAAATAAGTAAAGTGACCCATTCATTATAAAGGTTACATTAGATTTTAGAAAATGCACAAAATGTCTAAATATTTATAAGCGATTATAAATAAGGCACCAAAAATGTATTTTACACCCATGCGAATTGTTAAAAAAGTCAATACCTATTTTATTGTGATTTCTTTTTGGTTTTTATTATGATTGTTATTTTAATTAGAAAATTATAACCTAAATCCTCTCAATATTTTTCTAATTTTATACCTATATTGCACTCAAATAAATCTATATACATATATATTTCAAGTTTAATCTAAACGTATTTAAAAGTATTAGAGAATTTAAAATGATTTAATCTTAAAAGTCATTAGTATGTTTTTTGTGTCAATGGTTTATAAATGGTTTCTTAGTTAGGGTCTCCACGTGCAGGTTTTTAGTGGGTTTAAGAGTGTATTCGTAATTGGTTCTCAGTTTTCACACAAGCATACCTTAACCCTTATCTTGGCAATGTTCAATTTATCCAAATATTAACGTTTTTCTTTGGTGATTCCTTGTTAAATGGTCAATTATAAAGGAAAAATGAGGCAAAAAAATCACAACTTTACCTTAGTTTTTTTTTTAATATGTAACACCCATGTTACATTGCTAAAATATCAATTTTTATAAAACACAAAAAGGGCCATAAAATGATTTTATAATCTAAAACATGAACAACATTTACATAGTTGAATTATCAACAAATAAAATGGTTTGAATGAAATTTTCTCTACATGTATTGATTTAATAAGATATTTAGATTATTTACCCCAATTTTCAAAACACACCCACGCTGTCCAGACATGTTGACCCGATGTCGTTTGAAAGGTTGTAGCGTTGTCAATATTTATCACCAGATGATACCACTGTATACAATAGTGCATATATAGTATTTGAATGTGTTGCCATATTTGAAATTACGTTACAGTTTCTGTTTTTTTTTTAAAATCCCTAAATTAGTGTAACACCTGTATTACGATGCCATGATAAGGGTTATATCGGTGCTACCCAAAACTGTTTCAGAAAATCCTTTTTGCCCGATGCAGGTAAAATACAGAAAAAATGAAAAGAAAATAATAAACAGGGCTTTGCTAACCTTTTCTATTATTACGGACTGCATTCGACTTTTAGTTTTAAGTGATTGTAAAATAACTTTACTTTTAAATTTTTACTATTTCAATCCTACATAATACAAAAATCTAAATGTACAATCTAAGTAAAAATATGATATTGTTTATTTATCATTCTTTTCCTGCTTAGTGTGATTTTCATGGCTGTATTTTCTTAGTTTGGAAAGTTGGAATGAATATTTATGTCAACAAACATTGCATGCATTTGCTGAAACATAGGCTATATAAAATTATTTGTTTATTTATTACGAATATAAAATTATATTATTTATAATTAAGGCATTAACATTGTAATTTGTTTAATAAAACAGTGTTTATTCCACTTTATGTAATGATATAACAGGGCAGCACAAACAATTCTTGTTTGTGCTGCCCTGATAATTGAAAAATTTGCAATAAGTAGGGTTATACCATTATATCAAGTGGAATAAACAGTATTTGATTAAACAAATAACAATGCATCTAAAATTTATGGAATATATTATAGTATGGTGAAATGTTTGTCAGTAAAAAAAAATGTAACCCTTGCTTTAGACCAGTGTTCCCCAACCGGTGGTCCGCGGCACGGTGCCGGGCCGCAGAGACTTTCCGCCGGGCCGCAAACAGTATGCCAAATTTCAAAAAATTCGACATGCAAAAATATTAAATATAGGATTTTCATCCATGTCCTCAATAAAATCGAAACAAAGGAATATACTGGACGTGAATGCAGCACTTTGTCAGAGACAGCACTGCAGCCAAGAATATCCAATATATTGACAAAGATCAACAGCAGGTTTCGCATTAGTTTGTTGCAAAAACCGCATGGTTTTTGTTCAATTTTAATTGTATCAGACAATGTTACAATTAAAATTGTTTAACTATTATATGTATATTTGTCAATTATAGTTATATATGTCCATCTGTCACAATATAAGATTAAAAAAATATTAAATAAAAAAACCATTTTTATTTCAGTATTAGTGGTCCGCGAAAAAATTTTCCTTTTTTTACCGGTCCACAGGTCTAAAAAGGTTGGGGAACACTGCTTTAGAATACATTAGCAGCCTTGACATGATTGTAAAAAACCTTCCTCGTGGATGATTTATCATACAAAAGGGTTAAATAAATTATCTGATCTGGCCATTTGATCGATTGATTGAGTGATACAAAATTAGTTTGAATATTTTTTAACTGTTTTCTATAATAAAATATTAAATAAAATGAAAAGTGCGCAGGATGCAAAATTGATTTAACCCTTTCGTGCTCAAATTTTATTTTTCTTTCGATTAAATTTTTTTTTCGCATTTATTAGTCATTAATATTTATAAAGAAATATGGAAAAAAAATATTTTAAAAAAATCAATCGGAACTTATAAAAAAACTAATGTGATCTATACATACATCCCACTGATACTTGGTAGAATACTCAGTGTGCGTAAGAAAGATAAACTTTTTTTTTTAAGAATATAATTTATTTTAAGTAAAAAAACATTAAAATGAACATTATAATTAATCCTCTTCTACATTCATCGATATATCCGGTTGCGAAATTGTCACGTTATCAAGTGCATCCAATTCCTCTTGTGCACCATCGTCAATTTCTATGTCTGACATTTCTTCAACATCGGGAAGTGAAAATAAAAACTCCATCGCTTTTTCCATGTGGTTGGGGTTATTCAAATTCCATTTATTAGCCATCTAAAAGAAAAAAACATTCATCACATATTTTGAAACATAACCTTTATTTAGTTTCGTGCTTACGAAATATGACTTACCTTGAAATTCAGATCAAATCACCAGCTATGTATATATCATACAGTGAAAAAAATGTCTATAGAACTCAAATCAATCGTCAAAATTCTTATTTACTTGAAAATTTTCAAGTTTTGTCACAAAATCAACGTATCTGACGCACGACACTCCAAACAAAACAACACGTGTTTATTTAGAATTCAACTGCCAGTTACAAGATCAACCGATAAAGTAGGTAAATGTTTTATCGTAATACCCAATAATGACGCTAGATGGCAGGAATGAATAAACTTGGGAAACGTAATTCCTACTGATCTTTTTAGAGCAATTTCGTAAGTGGGAAACCGTATTCCCACCAGCCACGAAAGGGTTAAGAGATGCAGAGTTTCTTTATAATTGTGAGTCTAAAATAATTGTGAACGCTCATTGTATTAGGTTGTCCAGAAAGTAATTCCGTATTTTCAGGTCAAATTCTAACGTACTGTTATTACGAATGCTTGTTGACATTCAATATTTACCGGTATCGCAGCAAACTCACGTTAAAACTTGTAGTTGTCACCAGTGGTAATCTGTGTTCCAGAGCGGACACCATCTTCGAGTATCGTATCACCACTATGGAATTTTTTAAACAACATTCGATTGACACGATCGTTAGGTGCATTGTTGCCATACACCGTAAACATATTTAAAAAAAATTGTGTTCTTTACGGTAGTAAAAAATTATCAAGCACTAAAGAAACAACTAACTATATTTTGTTCCGTCTTCAAACATTCTACAGTACCCGGTGATAAG
The DNA here is from genome assembly GCA_949825065.1 of Odontocerum albicorne. Taxonomy (NCBI): domain Eukaryota; kingdom Metazoa; phylum Arthropoda; class Insecta; order Trichoptera; family Odontoceridae; genus Odontocerum; species Odontocerum albicorne. The sequence goes on along the minus strand of OX463859.1, from coordinate 30,445,345 downwards.
AAATACACATCGTTTACAGTCCAATCCGGTAACGATTGACAAATCGCGACGGAACACGTGTATGAATGACAAGAGACGACGCTCTACAAACGATGTGTATCACTTTCCGCCGGTTACCGTACTTTAGGTTCCAGTCTAAAAACACTCCAGCATATTTGGGTAAACAATGTCCGAAAAAATGCCTGAAATAAATATCTTGAAGAATAAATGTACATTTAGCATGTTTGGAATAAAGTTAGCATCAACATTTTTATCCTAACGACATCTATCTGAGAAATATGAAACTGCTTTCCAGACAACGTATAATTTTTATTTATACTTTTTATATTTAGTGATATTTTAGTGGGTAATTTTTTTTTATTATGAAAACAAAGTGATTCTTCCATCTACGCAATTAATTACACATACCATCACGCCATGTCCCCGTCAGGGTAGGCAGAGAGGACAGAGCATCATTCTTTCCTATTTTGACACATCCTTAGCGTTTTCTACATTCATACAACTTCTATGATTTCTTTGACTTTCTACATTTCCTTTCAGAATATAATCCACTTGATCCAACCATACTTTCCTTGGTCTTCCTCTCACACGCCTTTCACTCACATTTGCACTATATATCTGTTTGTTAGGTCTTCATTGATTAATTCGTTCCACATGCTCAAATTATCTCAACGTACACTTCCTCATCTCACTTAACACATCAGCCTTAAGTTCACATTCATCCCTTATTACTTCATTCCGTATTCTGTCATACATTATCACTCGCATTTCTACAGCATTTATTCGGTTCCTTTGTCTTTTTTCACGTCCGTATTTCACTACCGCAAATCAAAGTTGCCACCAAAATACTATTGTGGACTCTGCAAATTTTGATACTGTCCGGCTCTGTTTATGCATAAAATTTGCATAAATAGAAACCGTGTAAATAGAGGAATTACTGTATATTTACTTTTCAGTACTCAAATAATCAGTTATAACAAATAATCAGTCATAACAAATAATCAGTCATACAAAATAATCAGTTATAACAAACAATCAGTCATAACAAATAATCAGTTATAACAAATAATCAGTTAGAACAAATAATCAGTTATAACAAATAATCAGTCATAACAAATAATCAGTTATAATAAATAATCAGTCATAACAAATAATCAGTTATAACAAATACAGAAAACATGTTTATAATACAATATAGAGGAAGTATTTTCCTGTTAAGTTTTTACTAAACATTTAACTTGTATTTATGTGATGATATTCAAGTATTGGATTAAAATTTTGTTATTTAAAATAATTAACACAATTCCAAATTTTATTGCATATCAGAAAAGACCAAATTATGTTGATACAACATTTATAAATCGTTTAATAAATTAAAATTTATTTTTGTATGTTCTAGTTATTTTAAGGATGAATAATTTCGATAGTAAAAGGAATCTTTTGACCATATTATTTACTTAGTTATGATTTTTAATTAGGCTTTGGAGTTCTACTCTTGTACAAAGTTAAATAAGTTTGTATTTGATATAATATATCTTCTTTTGTTTTTACTTTTTTAATTTGATATTCTTGCGACTAAGCTAGTCTGATATTACTAAATTTATTTGTAAGGAATAATATCAGTCTGTATTCTTTTCATACTGCTGGACAATGCTGAAACCAGTGTCACTTAATATTGATACCACGTGTAACTCGGTGTTTAGCAATACTATTCATTCTGTAAGTTGATATGTATTCTATTGATCAAATATCTTCATGAGCTTTTGCGGTTAATTATTTATGGGAGTGGTGCGCAACCTGAGAGTGATGTGGGGATACCCAAATGTATTTTTATATAAAAATGATAACCGGTAATTGTGGGGATATCAAAATGTATAAGGTACTTTTAAATAAAAATGATAACCGGTAACTGTCGGGATATCAAAATGTATAAGGTACTTTTAAATAAAAATGATAGCCGGTAACTGTCGGGATATCAAAATGTATAAGGTACTTTTAAATAAAAATGATAACCAGTAACTGTTGGGATATCAAAATGTATAAGGTACTTTTAAATAAAAATGATAAACGGTAACTGTCGGGATATCAAAATGTATAAGGTACTTTTAAATAAAAATGATAACCGGTAACTGTCGGGATATCAAAATGTATCAAAATTTAAATAAAAATGGTAACCGGCAACTGTCGGGATATCAAAATGTATAAGGTACTTTTAAATAAAAATGATAACCAGTAACTGTCGGGATATCAAAATGTATCAAAATTTAAATAAAAATGATAACCGGTAACTGTCAGGATATCAAAATTTATAAGGTACTTTTAAATAAAAATGATAACCGGTAACTGTCGGGATATCAAAATGTATCAAAATTTAAATAAAAATGATAGCCGGTAACTGTCGGGATATCAAAATGTAAAAGGTACTTTTAAATAAAAATGATAACCGGTAGCTGTGAGACCGTGAAAACTGAATACTCCGTTTTATCCAGAAAATTACATTGTTTCCATTCGACTCTACTTATTTGTACGAAACTGCATTTACGATTTTAACCGTAATAAAAAGCAAGTATCGTTCTGAATTGAATCTAAAAGCAGATATAAGGGTAGCCATGTCAATGATTGACCAAAATATGGAATTGGTTTTTTTTCGAAAATTCAGCCTCCGATTTCACATTAATTGTAATAAACTGTTTTATATTACTCTTACCTGAAAAATAAACCAACAAATTGTAATTCTACTTTTCATTTATGCGGGGGTTGATAAAGGTTATACTGCATATGGTATAGGGGTTCTAAGGTGTAAAAAGGTTGCGCACAATTGATAAAGTAATAAAGATTTTTAGAGTTTATATATACCAGTTTTTCATGATCGTTACAGCTCTCATTTTAAAGGTTTGTTGGTTATCAATTTGATCAATACTGATCGTGACGTTGATAACGAACAAACCTTAAATCAACTTGCAACATTCTCGAAACGTTAGCTTTTTTAGATTACTATTACATTGATATTTTACATATTTAAATTTTTTTTTATTATTAGGTGTTAACATAATTTGTGTCTGTTTTTTTTCAATTTAAAAATGAACACCAAAAGTAAAACAAAATGGTAAAGGTTATACGTCATTCGAAAGAAAATTTTCTGCTCTACAAGATATTGTGTTTGCTTTTACGTTACATATATTATTTAATTTGATTACAAGCCTTCAAAATGGAATGTCAAGCAGACGAAAGTGAGCATTTTCGACACCTCCTGTTCGCTTTCAATCGAGGGAATAAAGCTGCCAAAGCTGCTCACGATATTTGCGAAGTGTACGGTGAAGATGCTATGAATTAAAAGACAGCTCGTCGATGATTTTTGCGTTTCAAAGACGGTAATTTCGACCTGAAAGACATGGAGCGTTCCGGACGACCAGTAGACTTCGATGACGACCACTTAAACCATATTATTCATGAAGATCCCCTTTAAACATTTTTCATCACCATTTTCAAACCATTTTTCATCACCAGTAATGATGCGGTAAAGGAACCTTTGCTTGTGGCCATGCGTAGCTCGATGACGCGCGAGCAAACCAGCAGAAATTGTCGAACGTTGATTTTTGTTGTTTTCACTCAAAACATGTAGAACCCAAGCGTCGAACTTCTGGACTTTTCCCATTGATTTAAGATGGCGTTATACAGTCATGTGACTACAATTCATCTGGTCAGCCAATTCTACGGTGGTTTGAAGGGGATCTTCATGAGTAATATGGTAAGCGGTCCTCATCGAAGTCCACTGGTCGACCGTCCAGAACGCTCCATGTCTTTCAGGTCGAAATTACCGTCTTTGAAACTCAAAAACCATCGACGAGCTGTCCTTTTATTCATAGCATCTTCACCGTACACTTCGCAAATATCGCGAGCAGCTTTGGCAGGTTTATTCCCTCGATTGAACGCGAACAGAAGGAGGTGTCGAAAATGCTCACTTTCGTCTACTTGACATTCCATTTTGAAGGCTTGTAATCAAATAAAATAATATATGTAACGTAAAACCAAACACAATATCTTGTAGAGCAGAAAAGTTTCTTTCGAATGACGTGTAACATTTAACATTTTGTTTTACTTTTTGTGCTCATTTTTAAATTGAAAAAGAACGGACACAACTTATGTTAACACCTAATATAATCTGTATCGATTAAATTGATTATACATATATGCATATTTTTTAATTTTATTAACTTTGTAGATAAGTATGTAATTGACACCAATGTTACCATAAAACTATATTATAGTTTGTAAATACATCATTGTATTCTAATTAATATCTTGTTTTCAAACTTCCATCCATTTTTTATTGTTATTGAAATTTTTCAATCATTCTTTTATCGCTAGTTCTCGGGTCTATTTCTTATCAGGTAGGTCTCTCCTGTAACATGGACTCCTTGCTATCCTTCCGTCTCTTAGGCGACATTTACTGGATGTTATTTGTCAATTAGGTTTTATAATATTACGATTCCGTTGTAAACAGTACAACTTGACGAGTTTATTATCCTGTGCAACGTCTTCCAACTAAATACCTGAAATTGCAATATATTGAGATTGTCTGACTATGTTGAGGGAACGAGTTGCGAAATACTTAGAAAACTGAAATGATTGGGGAGTGAAGAAGAGGTGAATCGAAGAGAGATTGGAATGAGATAGACATTTTTGTCAATGTTCTAATGTTTATATGTTCCTTCTTAACCATGTCTAAACAGTTTAAAAATTCCACTCTTAAAATAACTCGTATAAAATTTGTTGAGTAAAAAAATCTTTATGAAGCTCATACATACTGTAAGAAAAATCTAAATTTAACTTTAATTATATCTGTGGACACTGTGGGCGTCCATACACACGGTCAATGACCGATGAAGTGACCTTTGCATTCCTTAGCAATGCAAAACAAACAATTACAAAGTCCACGCGCCGGCCATTCAACCCGTAGCCGGGAGCGGACCGCATTCCACACTAGAGTGAGAACGCACCACACTTGTCTCGCCAGTTCCGTATTTGAATGATACCTACATACAACATTAATCGTTTTTGCATTCGCAGAAACGAGACGTAGGCATATCACGACAGCTCAGTGACAGCTGTTGCACTTTAAAAATAATAATAATAAAATGACACTATATATGTATGTATATATAGCACCATTTAGAGAACAGACTCTCCTTCGGATTCCACTATTACCCACTATTTTTGACAAATGAAATTAATTGAGATGACCCTTCCTTCCCTGTGATGTGTAACTAGTACACATTGCTTCTAAATACTTTAATATCTCTATAAATATAATAAATACTGCGTTCAGAATTTAGGTATTCCTCCGTAATATATTTACGTATTGAATGAAAAAATAATATTGTAATAATTAGCACTTATCGGTCACATCAGAGATATTTTGTGAAAATCGGGAATAAATTCACCAATACAATCAAACGTACGCCAGTGTGTGACGTAGGTATATTCATTCTAAAAAACCGCTTTGGGTGAGGAAGCGACGCTATTTACGTTTCACTCTCACTCTACTTCGGTATATGGGAATGCAAGAAATAGAATCTCAGTTTGTTCACTTCTCTCGCTCAGTAGATCGGCGGCTTTCGGTAGAGGCGGTCGCTTTGCCCGTTTTGTGATCGTCGGCCGATGTTTTTATCAATTAAATTTCAATTATTAGCACTTTTGACTTCAAATTTAATTAATTTAAGCGATTGGCTATGAATATTTTTATTTTTCCGATTTTAAATCGCTCATTTTTACATGTGTATTGAATACACAACACCGGGATGGGCGGATTTTTTTTAGCAAAGGAAGGAAAAGGTTAAGGATAGGAAGATGGCGACTGCGGCCATCGGCCGACGTTCACAAAACAGGCGAAGAGAGCGAACTGAGATTCTATTTCTTGCGTTCCCATATACCGAAGTAGAGTGAGAGTGAGACGTAAATAGTGTCGCTTCTCACCCATAGCGTTTTTTTAGAATGAATATACCTACATCACACACTGGTACAAGTTTGATTGTATCGGTGACTTTATTCCCGATTTTCACAAGATATCTCTGATGTGACCGATAAGTGCTAATTATTATTAATCTTATTTTTTTCATTCAATACGTAAATGTATTACGGAAGAATATCTAAAATCTGAACCCAGTATTTATTATATTTATAGAGATATTAAAGTTTTTAGAAGCAATGTGTACTAGTTACACATCACAGGACAGGAAGGGTCAATCTAACTCACGGATAATTGATCCCCGAATAATCGGCGCTCTACTGTACTTTCCATATAAAATATTTGTTACTAAGATGTTTTTTTAACAGGACAAATAATATATAATATTGTCTTATGATAATTAGATTAGGAATTCGGTTATACAACCTATGAAAATAAAATATTTCTGATTGAATAAAAATATAAAATGACCATTACTATATGAAACAATGTCAATTAAATATTATTAAATTGCACAAAATTATTGGTGTACATTTATACTTCATTTTCTAAATAATTTTCTTAAAAAAAAAACAATGATTCTGAACATTAATTTGTTTCTGGTTAGCTTTTCTACTTAAATAAAATCCTTACCAGTTGTTCTAAATGCTACAGAAATAATACAGGCAACTTTTTTTACTCAAATGCTTGACTATATGAGTGGCAAAGTGCCAAACCAGCCTATACAACGAATATGTTGAAATGGGATTTTTTAATTTTTTTTATTTATTATTACACATGACAAGAAATATACACTATTTGCGAAAAAACAACAGGTAATTTGATTTGGACATACAATTTTAATGGATCTGGGTTTGTTGCCTTTCATTTGTCGTATCCCCAGTAAACTAGGCTTTTGCCTGTATCTCACTGAGGATATAAGATAATGGAGCTCTTCTTCTTCTTAAACTTTCTGTAGACTCTCAAGAGTCTGTTACTGCAGGATTGTCCTGTGATGCTGAGCTCCAGCTATCTCTCCATCGTTTCGGGGGTCTCCCTGGCGGACGCCGTCCATCCGGCACCCCATGCAGAGCTATGTATGGAATTATTGTGGAATTCATTCTCTGTACATGTTGGTACCAGTATCGTCGACACTGTCGTCCCCATCTGACCATATCTTGGACCTCACAGACCTCTCGGATTGTGGTGTTCCTTACACGATCACGCAAAGTCTTCCCAGCAATAGCGCGCAGAGTTCTCATTTCCGTTGTCCTTAGCATACTTTTTGTCCTGACAGTGTCCGCCCTCGCTTCGTTGCCACATGTGAAGATAGGTCGCACACAGGTATTATATATGCGTACCTTGCTATCCGTTCTCATATCTTTATTCCTCCATATGACATCTCTCAGGCAGCCCGCCACAACTGCAGCTTTATCTACCTGAGGCCTTACTTCTCTGGGGAGGTCATGAGAGCTGAGCAGTTCACTGCCAATATATTTGAACTGGGTTGCTTGTTCAATTGGCTCGTCACGTACTGAAATTCTGCACTCTAGTGGGTCTTTGGAGAATGTCATACACTTGGTTTTTGCTACGGAGATAATCATATTGTACTTTGAGCAGGATTCATCGAACCTTGTGAGCATTCTCTGTAAGTCATTTTTATTTTCAGCTATGAGTGTAGCGTCGTCAGCATTCCCACCGCTTCCTTACCAAGAGTGTACCCCAACTTGAGAGATGGAGCCCAATGTCTATAAATCAAATGTTGTGTAATTAATGTTTTTTTTATTCATTGAACAGATATATTCTAAAACTACTACAATAAAAATAAAGCAAATGAATCTAATATTATGATAAGATTATTTGATGATTCAAGTTTTTTTGTTTGGTAGGCAAATTTGGCATAAAAGTATATCACGAAAATCGCTTTGCCAAAAATGTGATAGATGACAGCAGTAGTACCTAACATTTAGAATTTTGAAGTATAGGCACTTCTGGCTTATAAAGAAACGTCATGTTACTCAAATTTTAACATGAACTCATTTTTGGTTTTGTTGGATAGTCTGGTTTGGCTCTGTGGCGGTCGCACACTCGGAACACTGTGGGCGTCCATACACACGGTCAATGACCGATGAAGTGACCTTTGCATTCCTTAGCAATGCAAAACAAACAATTACAAAGTCCACGCGCCGGCCATTCAACCCGTAGCCGGGAGCGGACCGCATTCCATACTAGAGCGAGAACGCACCACACTTGTCTCGCCAGTTCCGTATTTGAATGATACCTACATACAACATTAATCGTTTTTGCATTCGCAGAAACGAGACGTAGGCATATCACGAGCGCATTCCCGCTCACATTCTTAAATGATATAAATACCTATGTTACTAATAAAATTCCTCTCTTTCCGCATTGCGATCTAACGAGTTTTATTTATCAACAAATCATCATCATCTCTCCCTTAAGGACTAGCTCCTAAAGCTCTATGCTACTCGTATGTCTCTGGTGACAAGGGATTGCAAAATAAATGCAGTGCTGCATCTTTCGTATGTGCAATATGGCTAATGCGCACAAAGACCCAATTCTATATGACTGAATTCATTAGAAACTAAATTATCTTAATGTCATCTATGTCTCCTTACTGAGGGATGATGTCATTATCGGGACAGGAATAAATTATTTGGTACCGTATGCGAGGATTTTCGAAGTTGTTCATAGGGCTTGCCGCCATTGAAAAAAAAGAACACGCCAGCATGAGGAAAAAGTACGAAATTGACAATATAGATTGTTTCATGAAGTTTAATTTTTATAAAATTACGTTAAAACAAATTATCATTTATGAATCTGACCTCTCAATTGTTCCATGACAATTTATCAGTAATATATAGTTCAGAAATTCTAGGATGAGTCCTGTGACAGCTTACAAATTTGCCCCAATACAACCTTATGTAATGTATTTACCTAAATAACTTGCTATTTATTAGAATTGAGGCTTATATTAAAGTTGATAAAATAATTAAAATTACTGAACATCGTTACAAGGTTGTATTGGGGCAAATTTGTGAGCTGTCACAGGACTCATCCTAGAATTTCCGAACTATAGTTAATATTTGTGTAATAATATAATTATTCCAATATTTTAATTAAGTATTAAATAGACAAATGTTTTAGAAATATGCTTTTTTATGATTAATTTTGCCAAAATGTAATTTTAATATATCGTAGGTGTGTATAGTGAATCATGTTGTAAAAAAAATGTGCTGACTTTATAATTACAATCAGGGCTGGCCTGGAAAATTGCGGGGCTGGGTGCAAAGTTTGGACGCGAGAGGCGCCTTAATTATTTATTTAAACCTACTTCTATGTAAGGGTCAAAAACAGGCCAAGTATTACCCAAACATTTTCACCCATAAAATACCTTTTTAAATATGTGTATGTTGCTACCAGTTCGAATGTAATTCAGTCTTGTTTGTGCTCCCTGATGAAGAGGCGAAAACCTTGAAACCGGTAGAGTTATACTGTTATATAAAGTGGAATAAACAGTGCTTGACTAAACAAATCATAATATCTTTAAACCTCCAGTGTTAATGCGTTAACTATAAATAAATCATATATAAAATGTATTTATTTATTTCACTAAAATATTATTATGCCATATGCAGATTAGTTATAAATATTTTTAATGAACGAACGTCACTTTTTGAGTGTATCATAAATAACAATTTAATGACGCTCAAAAAGCATAATGTACGAGGGTCATCAAGAAAGTAAGGTTACAACATTTATGTAGAATCGAAAAATGCTTGTATTTATTTGAAATTCACAGGATACTTCACAAATATATTTAACTATTTTTCAACGTAATCGCCGTCGAGATCGAGACATTTCTGTAGTCAGGGTACCAGCATTTGTATGCCAGTGTCACAGACCTCCGCCGCCAGCTCTTTCAGGCACTTCTTCATAGCTTCCTCGACCTCCTGATTGTTGAAAAATAATTGGGGTGTACTGACACACCCATGTCTCATCTCTCGTCACGATAGAGTTCAGAAAAGCTTCTCCCTCCTGTGCAAAACGACCAAAAATTCACGCGCGGCGGTCACGCGATTTTGACGGTGCTTCGGTGTGAGCATTCTGGGCATCCATCTCGCACACAACTTCTTGTAACCAAGTTTTTCCGACACAATATTACCAAGGAGACTTTGTGACATGTTGTCGACTCATCACATCACTACCATAAACTTCCACGAGCTTCCGATGGATATACGCGGCGGTATTGTTCTGCAAAGTCAAAAAACTGATGACCGCACGGGTCTCGCACGGACGAGAGTTGGCGGGAGCCCACGACGACATCTCCATCGGAAGAATTTACTGTGACTGAACAAAATGGCCGACAAAAACGCGGGACCAAACAAACTGACCGTTAGGATCCCCCCTTTTTTCCTTAGGAAAAATTTCCCCCCGGCCTCAGGAGCCCTTGTAACCTTAGTTTCTGGATGACCCTCGTATTTCAAAACATACAAATAACAAGAGTTAGAGATCGCCTTTTCATAATAAGCTGCGACAGAATAAATTAGCTTAACTCCATTTTACAGGTCGGCCCTGGTTACCATTCCATGAAGCATTTGATTTGCATTTTACATTATTTATTGAAGAACATTTCTAGTCATCTCAAAATATGTATATCCATTCAACCACCTTTTTACATTGTTCACTCGTTAAAAAATGTATTTTATTACCAGTGTTGTTTAAGTAACGTAAAATAAGCAGCGTACGTAGAGTAGCTATAAAGTAGTCTGGTGTCGAACCAACTAGGTCATGGAATTCAACACTTTTTTTACTTAGCGGCTTGCGTAGCATGCTACTTTAGATTGAAAAGTAGCTATTTCAATGTTGCTTTAACAACACTGTTTGTAATGAAAAGCAATAAAGAATTTATACCTGTTAAGATATTTAGACATACAGTTTTATTACATCTTATAATATAAACAGTTTATTACAGAACGCTACTCGAAAAAACTTTTTCTCAAAGTGTCCACGGGCTAAATAAACCCATTCAATAGGTGCATCTGGATCATGGGCCACTGTTTGAGGAACCCTGATGTAAAATCATTCTGACTGCTAAACATCTATTGGTCAACTCTTAATTTTGATCACAAAATTTGTAACAAACGTGAAAAAATATTTTCCAAATTTATTGTACAATGGAACCCTGTTATTCGTACACAATTCGTTTCAGGAGGCTGTTTAAATTGCGATTTGTACAAATGCTAAATCAATTTTTCCACAAAGAAATAATGTAAGTTATGTAAATTGATTAAATTGAGACCCCCAGATGATTGTTTATACAGGGTCTTTCAAATTGAGCAGTTTTTTTTTAATTCTTGGATAAAACACAGATGGCGTCGTGAACTTGCCTGGGTCTTGTGACATTTGAGTAGTGTAATGTATGGCATTTATAAAAATGGAGTCGTACACAATACAATGACGCATTCAAATTGAGAATTATTTTATGTATCGTAATATCTGGAAACGGTGATGTTTATTGGCCACCGAGATCATGTGATCTGACACCGTTGGACTATTTTCTCTGGGGTTACGTGAAAAGCCAGGTCTGCAAGAATGACCCCTAATCAATTCCTGAGCTGAAAAACGAAATTATTGTTACGCGTTATTGGTGAGTTAGAACCGCAATTATGCCATCGGCGATGCTGATATAAAAGATATTAATGTGTTCCTCGCGGGAAGCACAAACGCCTGTGATCTGATCTGTAGCATTCCTTTGTGTATTTTACGTAATGTTTAGTTTATCTCTTTTATTTAATGAGTCTCCTTAAGAGTAATGACTATTATTTATTATCAGAAAATTACTTGAATGTCATGTTTACTTGGTGGTGTAATCAAATATCAGTGGTTCTAAACAAAATACGCGTTTAAACTTAGAAATTAAAAAACGCCGAAATTGTGCCGCGCACAGGATTCGTGGAATTTGATTTTTAACACGGTGTACAGGTTAAGGAATGTGATTACGGATGTGACTTTTAATTGAGTCTTTGGTTGAACCATTGGAGCAGATACTCGTTGACTTTTCCACTGCACGTGGAGGGGTTTCATTTACCTTGTTGACAAGCTCAACCAGACTGATATACTATCGGCTATTGTAGATGAAACTCCCAGGTTTACGAGACGAGCATCTTATCAAATACGCTATGGAAATTGCACTTCACGTTCTTTTATTGTTAAGGAAACGTAATGATTGATAGGCAAGATATTAACGTACATTTCTAAGTATGTTTAAGTTGATTTAAGGAACATTCGTATGCCACTTTTTCTGTTTCTTTAACGTATGTTTATCTGTTTTCACTCGAACAAATTATAATTAATTTTGGAATTTATGTTTTTAGCACATATCTTCTTCTTCCTGGCACTGTCCCAACTCATTGCCTAGGTAGGCTGTTGGGGTCGGCTCTTCTCGTTCTCAGGCTGTATATTCTTCAGTCTGGGTGTCGCTTTCATCTAGGCCGTTTATCTGCAGGATTTTTGAGCATTGAGTCATCCAGGAGTTCTTTGGTCTTCCTCTGGACGGCTGTCGAGGAAGATCCACAGATCTTGCCTGATTTACAGTATTTTATTTATTTATTTATTTTATTTATTTATTATTACACATGACAAGAAATACACACAATTTAAGAAAAACAACAGATAATTTGATTTGGACATACAATTTTAATGAATCTGGGTTTGTTGCCTTTCATTTGTCGTATCCCCAGTAAACTAGACTTTTGCCTGTATCTCACTGAGGATATTTAGCATGAAAAAAAAAAAATCGATACTTTCCGATTTTAGATTACAAAAAAACAAAACCCCGTTGCACGCTCTCATCAACCTGACAGTGACACTCAACTACAACTGGAAACATCTTGCGAAATTCAACTCCTCACACATCATCACTCCAGAAAGACCAAAAATATTCATCCCACACTATACCGCACACAATCACAAATCTCACACAAATCCCCTCCACTCGTCATTCATCCTGAAAGCCCAAGTACTCAAAATCCTGTCGCAATAACAACCACGCTCCGATCGACTGTCTAAATGGTTTTCCTACCTTTACCTTTATTGAAGTCTGGTATGGTCTGGTGGTTTCCGTCTTATGTGCCCGTACCATCTCAGTTGTCGTTCTTCCAGCTTACTATTTATGTCAGTGACCCCCAGGCTACCACGAATGCGTGAGCTCTTAATTCTATCTTTTATAGTGATACTCCTGCCGACCACCTAAGCATTCGCATTTCTGCTGTTTTTAGCACATTTGTCACTGTTTTTATGAAGCCTTATGAAAGTTTTTAATATTTGTAATATTTTATTTAGAAGTATAGATACTTATATATGTAAAATGGTCCAACTTATATACTATTTTGATCAAAAAGTTTTAGGACTTTATTCATAAAATCGAAAATACAAGTTTATTCATCAAAATCGATATGGCCCCCTTCAAAGTACTCCCCATCGACTGCAACGCACTTACGCCAGCGCTTGATCCAATCCTCGAAACACCGCTGGTACTCAATTTTCGGTATGTCCATCAGAGCTATCTTCGATTTTTTCATAACATCCTCTCGGGTGCTACAACGCGTTCCGCGAAGCGGTTTTTTTAAGTCGGTTGAATAGGAAAAAGTCACAGGGAGCCAGATCTGGTGAATTTGAAGGCTGTTGGATAGTAGTCGTGTTGTTTTTGGTAAAAAACTCATGGAAATCATGTCTTGCGTGATTTCAACGCGGTCCTTTTTTTGCATGAAATTGAGGTCTTTCGGCACCAGTTTTGCAGCGACACGTCTGAGGCCCAAATCACAAACCAAAATGTCTTGAGCGGATCCATAAGCGATGTTCAAGTTCTCTGCCAGCTCTCTGGTGGTCAATTTGCGGTTTTCGGCCAATATTTCTTTGATTTTATCGATGTTTTCATCGGTTTTCGACTGCCACTGCGTTCGTCATCCTCGACCGACTCGATCACTTCTGAAGCATTCGTGCCACCAAAAAACACTTCTCCAACATTTTCAAGGTCTGCGGACCGTTAAATCCGTTTTTCGCACAAAATTTAATGCAAACTCGTTGATGCACAGTTGATGCCATTTTCAAACTTGTAAAAAATCGAAAACACGTACAAAGATATATGTACTCAGTACAGCGTAACTTTTACAAATGTCAAGCTATGGCGCTGAAATTTGGAGGGAAGTGTCAATGATAGATGTGGTAACCTAACAAAAAAAAAAGAATTCCAATCGGGTGACTGACAGCGCCACACGGTGGCCGGTCCTAAAACTTTTTGATCAAGGTAGAACATCAATTTCATCTAGGTCTTAAAATACATTTAAATTAAATTAAAAAAATATGTTTATATTTTATCATTTCTTTCACAAACTAACTTTTGCAATATTATAAAAAAACTTGTTTATTGTTTATATCATACCTTTAATGTGAGACTGTCACAACTCAAAATTACATCATTTAGATTTCATCTTTTAAATCTTTTGACCGTAATTGAAATAAAGATTCAAATTGATTTACGTAGTTATCTCCGGTTGCAGCAACAGGTACTCTAACCCCCCACTTTGTACTGTACTTTTATTATACTCATCATGGGGTAATGGGCGTTCATTCATTAATTCTTAATTGAAGCATAATTTTGTGAGTCATAATGATATATATTATTTATAGTTAAGGCATTAACGTTGTGGAGGTTTAAAGATATTGTAATTTGTTTAGTCAAACACTGTTTATTCCACTTTTTGTAACGGTATAACCCTACTGGTTTCAAGGCTTTCACCTCATCATCAGGGGAGCACAAACAAGACTGAATTCTGTTCGAACTGGTACCGATATACATGCTTCTAACCGTTGGGGATATTCGGGTTGGGGACTGAGGGTTGAGGGAGTCATGGAACGTCCTCGGCGAGCAGCGGAGAGATTCTTGGTATATATCAAAAATCTCTTTTCAAAGGAAGAGATTTCGTAAATGCAAACCCGCCTTAACAAATCCTCTAATTTATTCTGAAATGGCTAATCATTGTCACCGTAAAAATCATCCTTTTTCCATCGATGATGCCAAATTCTTACATATCAGTAGTAACGGAAATAAATTGGACAGATTCGAGGCCCTAGAAATTTCTAAGTCAGTGCATCGAGGTGAACATCTGGAAAACATATATATACCAAGAATCTTTCCGCTGCTCGCCAAGGTTGTCCCATCCCTCCCTCAACCCCTAGTCCCCAACCCGAATGTTTACCGTTAGAAGCGTGTATCTCGGTACCAGTTCGAACAGAATTCAGTCTTATTTGTACTCCTCTGATGATGAGGTGAAAGCCTTGAAACCGGTAGGGTTATAGTTACAAAAAGTGGAATAAACAGTGTTTGACTAAACAAATTACAATATCTTTAAGTTAGTTGTTAGTTACAAAAAGTGGAATAAACAGTGTTCGATAAAACAAATTACAAAAAGTGGAATAAACAGTGTTCGATAAAACAAATTACAAAAAGTGGAATAAACAGTGTTCGATAAAACAAATTACAATATCACATATTTTTATTTTATTTTTTAGACTTGTCTGAATGTGTTAACACGTTCAATGATCATGGTTCGCATGTCCATATAAACATACGCTCAGTGCGTACGACATGCCAGTGTGTTCTGTTGATAATATGTTTGTATCTTTGCTAAATTTCTCAGCATGTTATTATGTGTTGATGTTAAATTTTATTTGCAGTGAATTTCTCAATGAATAAGTCATTTTATACAATTTTCTACTTGTGATGATAGTGTTGCATTTAAGGTGTGGTATATTTGTCCTATTTTGCCATAACTCAAGTGCACATAGTTGTAAGAAATTGCTCATTACAGTAGTATATTAGATAGTGTCGGTAATATGGAGTGGGAGATGCAACTGTTGTTAAGAAGTTAGTTGTTAGTTACCAGTAGATTCCTTGTCGTATGTACAGACCAATATATTATGTGTAAAAATTGTATCAAATTATTAAGCTTGTATCTAGCTGAATAAAGCATTCTTACATTGTCTTTATGCCTTTTTATTCTAAAAAAACTATTTGTATCCAACTATTTAATTTTCACGTAAAGACGACATGGAAAGATTCGTGGTCACTGATAATGGAGCATAGGTAGATTATCTATGCTGATGATACGCTAGTGGTAGCCCGTAAGCCACTTCTTGGTAGCTTGCACCATCTTAACCAAATATGTATATGAAATGATTGGACCAATGAGATCGATATGTGATGTTTTGGGAGACGTGTAGGATGTTCATAAGTGTCAAAGGTGATTCAAGAAATTTTGAGCGGGAGATTTCTATATTAAAAATAGTCTTGGAAGTGTTCCACTTGCAAAATCGAATGACATCTTAACTCTGAAAATTGAAGATAATTCGACCCAAACTATTTATCAGCTTGCAGAAAAGTTCGAATACCCTGACTATAGAATACATCGTATAAAAAATCAGGAAGGCATGGAGGCAGTGAGCAATGATAAAATCAGGAAGGCATGGAGGCAGTGAGCAATGATAAAATCAGGAAGGCATGGAGGCAGTGAGCAATGATAAAATCAGGAAGGCATGGAGGCAGTGAGCAATGATAACAAATAACACAAGTACGTGTTTACTGAGAGCTCTTGAATCTTGAAGAAGGATGCCATTTTAACACCACACTGTAAAACTTACGATGGACAAAATTTTAGGAATTTGGCTGTAAAAGTGATGTCTTATCCACCATACTCACCCAATATTATTCCTTCTGATTATAATTTTTTTCAGTCCTATTTGGATGGAAAAACATAAATTATGTGGAAAAGGGACTGATGGATTTTTTAAAATTCCAAACCTCATAGTTTTTATAAAGGGGTTTTAAAAATTTGATAGAAAGACGGTGTAAACTTTTATCTAGAGAGGGAAATTATTTTATTGATGGAGTTAGTATGAATTTAAAAATAAAGCCATCAAACTTATTTTCCAAATAACCTACGAGGCATATCCAGAAACTAAGTATACTGAATTTTTGTAGGTTACAATTTTTTTTATTTAAACAAAAAAAATACGTGGTTACCGTAGTACATATGTAAGCTATTTTTCGACATAGTCGCCATTCCTCTCAATGCAGGTGGTGAAGCGGGGTATCAACTTTTTGATGCCTTCCTCGAAGTAGTTTCCCGACAACCCCTCCGTCCACTTCTCCACCTCCTCCTTTACCTCCTCGTCGGTTGAAAACCTTTTTCCACCCATGTGCAGCTTCAGGGAGGTAAAGAGATAGTAATCTGAAGGTGCTAGGTCAGGGGAATGCGCGGGATGGTTCAGGACATCCCATTTAAACGAGGCTAGCAGTTCCTTCGTGGCGTTGTCCGTGTGTGGTCTTGCATTGTCGTGCAGCAGGCAGACTCCCTTTGTCAGCATGCCTCTCCTCTTGTTGTGAATCGCCCTCTGCAATTTTTTTAGGGTCTCACAGTATCTTGCAGAGTTGATGGTCTCCCCTTGAGGCATATATTCAATTAAAATTATGCCTTGACAGTCCCAAAACACGGATGCCATGATTTTCTTGGCTGAAATTGTGGTTTTGAACTTTTTGGCGGGGGGTGAAGAGGTGTGACGCCACTGTTGAGACTGCCTTTTGGTTTCAGGCGTGTAGTGTGCAACCCAAGTTTCATCTGCAGTAACGATGGAGCGGAGAAATTCATCTCCATGGAGTTTGCAGCACCTCAAAAAGTCTTGCCTTTATACAAAATTTCGCACTTGGCGGGAGATTGGTTTGACATTTTTCACGAAACGTGTTGTCGCGTCGACACTTCTCAACGTACTGACCTCAAACCGGTCTCGTTGCGGAGGGGAAGGGTCAGGCTACACGGAAGTGTAGCCAACATGTCGAAAATAAAATCCATCCGGTCGTGAGAACCTCAGTACACTTACTTTCTGGATACACCTCGTAATATAACAGTTTTCCTAGATTTTGTATGCTTCCCATATATCATACATTATAAATATAGGTTTATAAACACGTTGGAGGATGGAGAGGTATCTGTTCACGGGCTGATGGCTTCTCAACGGCTAGATGTGTGAGAAACAGTTAGCATGCTGCAAACATGCGTCAGCATTGCCTTTTGCGACACAGTAGGATCCATATGTTGGTGACATATGCGGGAGGGAGTGCGCATCTAGGATCGGGATGTTTGCTCACAGAAGATCACACTATCGACGTGGAAGAGCGGCTCAAGATTAATGTTGGACTAGAGAGGGGATTCTCGACTAGGAGGACCCAGCAACAATGACGAGTTTTAAATAAATATTTGTAGTGACATCTGTAATGTGATAGGGAAAACTTTATCAGTAAAACGTAAAGAAATATTTATATACAACACATAAGCTTTGACTATTCATATATAGATGTTTTTATTTTTATTTTTTACTAAACAAAGTATATTACAGGCGAACCTCGACTTTCGCACATAATTGGTTCCTGAAAATGTGTGCGAAAGTTAAATGTTCGAAAGTAGAGGGAAGAAAAAAAAACACCAAAGATTGTATATACTTCAAAAATTTTATTTGTCAAAAATTACTCAGTACATATTAAATTGAAATTATATTTTTTTAACGAAATTGTCAAGAGTTTTTTGTATTTTATTATTTTTTTTCTTTTCTTCATAGAGAGTTCTGTAACACGCAGTGCTATTATGGATCTCCCTACGCACTTTAGATATGCGTTCTCCATTTGGGTCACATTCTTCTATAATATTTAAAAATTTCTCAATATGTGTTAAAGCTTCGTTCAAGTTTTTTAATGTTAAGGTATTGGGTATTTCTTCTGGTTCTTCTTCCTCACTTTCGTTTTGTACGTATGAACTAGAATTTTCATTCTCGTGACGATCCATAAGAAATTCATTTGACAATGGTTCAGAATGTGATTCTATCAATTCATTAACATCTTCGCTATTGACTTCAAGGCTTAGTTCATTCATCAGGTGAACTATTTCAAGAGTTATGGTTTCTGGGGTATCATCAAAATTTTGAAAATCACTCATCATCTGTGGGCATAGTTGCTTCCACGAACCTTTCATTGTTGACTCTTTTATTTCAGCCCATGCATCTCCAATATTATTTATTGCATTCCATATGTTATAATTTTTCCAGAAATCTATTAATGTGGGCCCACCTTCCATTTCAGTTGCCTTGATGGCCTGATTCATGATCGACCGCATATAATATCGTTTAAACGTAGCTATCACCGTTTGGTCCATGGGTTGTATGAGACACGTAGTATTGGGGGGAAGAAACACTACATTGATTTCTGGGTATAAATTTTGTAGAGATTTTGGGTGTCCTGGAGCATTATCTAAGATTAATAATGCTTTAAATGGTAAATTATTAACTTCACAATAATGTTTTACTGCTGGTACAAAATGTGAAGTAAACCAATCTTTAAATATTAAAGCGGTAACCCAGGCTTTTTTATTGGATTTCCAAATGACTGGAAGCAATTTTTTATCTTTCCCTTTCAATGCTCTAGGATTTTCTGCTTGATAAACTAACAATGGCTTCAATTTTAAATCACCAGCTAAATTTCCACCAAGAAGCAATGTCAATCGGTTTTTAGAAGGTTTATGGCCAGGCGCAACTGATTCATCCTTTGATAAGAATGTACGATTAGGCATCTTCTTCCAAAATAAACCAGTCTCATCTACATTGAATATTTGACTAGAGGTATATTCTCCATCTTCAATAATTTTGGACAGTGACGGAATAAAGTCTTTTGCAGCATCTTTATCCGCATCGGCTGATTCTCCGGTGAATTTAATATTGCGTAAAGAATACCTTGTTTTAAAATTTGAAAACCAGCCGTTACTTGCATGAAACACCGTGTCAGAATCATTTTTTAGTCTAGCCTTCCAATCATTATGCAAGCTAATAGCCCTAGCTTGAATCTCCGAAGTACTCAGAGGTACGTCTTTTTGATTTTGGTCACTAATCCAATACATCAAAGATTTCTCCATTTCATCAATTACTATGCTGTGCTTTTTGGAAACAATTTTTGATGATATATTTCCACAATTTTTTACATATTCCTTAATTTTATTTTTATTCTTTAATATCGAACATATCGTAGACCTGTTTATATCATACGATCGGCCAATTGAAGCAAAGGACTCTCCATTTTCAGATCGTTTTATTATATCCATCTTCGTTTCGATTGTATGAAGTTTATGGGTTCTTGGTTTTTTTTTAGCTATATTTACTTCACAGTTTTTTCGTTTCTCACTCATGTTAAAACTTTTATTTTTTTTTATTTTTTAAACAAAATAATTTATTTAATATTACTACTGTACAACTTCTCCCAAAATAAATTATGTTAAAACGGGTACGTAATATTTGAAACAAAACTCGCAGAACAATTCATCTGTGTGTATGCTAACGCAAGACTGAACCTGTCGAGATCAGACGGGAGTGTGTACAAATTAGTAAATTCAAATGCATGCGTTTGATTCGCTCGCTCTCGTATGTTAATGCATATGTGCGAACATATGTGCGAACAGGACATAACACTTTTCACAGTGCGGACTGGGCTCATAAGCGTTTCATGGTGCAACAGGGAAACAAAACATTTTTGCATTATTTCGGGAAAAAAATAATTAAAAAACTATTTTTCAAAAATGTGCGAAATAGCGAATTGTGCGAAAGTCGAATGTGCGAAAGTCGAGGTTCGCCTGTATTGTACAAACATTTGTCAAGGCTATACCTATATACAAATTTATTGCTTAACTAATTTTAATTATATGTTATAATTTATGAACTTACTTAATCTTATTTTCCTACATATCATTTTATTTTATTTATTCAATCTTAATATATGAGATCTTAGAAATAATGAACACCTACATACTACTTATAACTAGATAACAATTCTTACACTAATTATTCAGCAAAAACAAGTCCACTCGTTCAGGCTACTTGTATTCCATCACATTCACTCAGACCTTGGTCGTCCCAGCTAATACTGTAGGTGGACTAGTCAGGCAACAGATAATGCTTCGGGAGCTTGTGCTTATAACGGTAGGGTATCATATAATAGTATATAGATGTATATGGCATACAAAACTTTCTGGGAAAATAATAATTAATAATACATTGTAAAGGCGCAATTCGACTGAGGCAACACTGAACGACATGAGGCATGCGACATGTTTCCTAGTGTTGCCTGTTCCTAGGTGTGCGACTATGTCCCACTAACTTTAACAATGTGGCATGTGGATTTTGACTCCCAGAGTCGCATGCGCTTTGTCGTCAATACGTGTAGCATGCGTCTTAAACAATTCCATGGAGGCAACGACAGTTTGGTGCATTATGTCTTTACAAACAATCGCGGCGGCTGCATATTTGGTAATAGTTTTGAATCGTAGAAAAAAAAAGAAAGCCATGGTGTTGGAGAAGAGAATTATATGCTGGTAGTCAAAAAGCTGAACGCCAATTCTTGATTTTTTTTTCACGTTAATTACAGTGCAATCGTATTTACTCGCTAACTGCTTCAGTTTATCATTTTCTATCCTGTTGCCTTTATAATCACTAATTTTATTATTCCATAACTCCGGTGAATTATGATAATCTTCAATAAACAAGGTCCTTTTATCAATATTCCACTCCATGTCGCACGCTACAAGCCGCACCGATCCGCTGACTTTCGGATAACGGTGACATTGTTCGACACGCTGAAACATGTCGAAAGGTGACGCATGCGTCCCGGCAACAACAATCAACATGTAGCATGCTACAAAGATACTTGCTTCTTGTCGCTTCGTGTTCCTTCGATTGGAAGACTGTGTGTAGCATGCGTCAATGTCGCATGCTACATGTTTCCTAAATGTTGCCTCAGTGGAATTGCGTCTTAAGAGAGATTTGTTGATGATGGGACTTGAATAAATAAATTCAGGAGAGATCTATGTAAGAACATGACATCAATAAATTCAGGAGAGCTCTATGTAAGAACATGACATCAATAAATTCAGGAGAGCTCTATGTAAGAACATGACATCAATAAATTCAGGAGAGCTCTATGGAAGAACATCACATTTTTTAATTGGACTTTTATATGTACAATCAGGGGCGGCTCGTCTTTAAGGGCAACCGGGGCACTGTCCCACACACATTTCTCCTAATAAAAAAATAATAATTAGCTGAAACATTTTTGAAACGTGTTCTTATTATTGGTATAATTGTAATTATTCTTAGTTTTTCGGAATATTATTTGCATGTAATGATTTATAAATATTTGAAAAAAAAAAATGATAGTAACTTATTACTGGTAAGTAGGTGTGAAATATATACGCGCACGAAGTACGAAATACGATGCACGCATACAACTAAATGACTTGCGGCGGGGCAGTTTAGTATCTGCCGTGGTCACGCGGTCGCTAGCTTCAGTTTGCTGCCGCTATGACGCGAGATCCGATAGTGTTTGGTCAGTCAGTGGAGGTAAAGAGAAAAGTTCCGTATTACCGTATACAGAAGGTCGCTTTTCATTCAATGATAGTTTTGTTATTGTTTATAGGTATGTTAAATAAAAAATATTTTTGTTTAATTTCGCAATGAAAAATTTGATAATTCTTAGTATTTTCTTGGTTCGACCTCACTGTACTAAAAATATATACAGTAAGTAAGGGGGGGCGGGGGACTTCAGCCTCATCATGCCCCACCTGTTTTTAAAGGGACGAGCCGCCCCTGGGTATAATATATCCATAAAAATATCCTATCCTCGAACCATATTTTTTGGTGCATTTAATGTATTAAATAAATCGCCGTGTTTTTTTCGCTAGGAATAATATTAATTTATTTATTGAAAAGTTATATGACATTTAAATGTCCTTTACAACCATAGTAAAATTTAATAAATAAAAATCAATAATTAAAAAAAATCTGAATAATTTAACGCACTTATGACGCATTAAATCACCAATGCATAAATCATAGTATAAATAGGCCAAAACCCGTACGACGGTTGTCGCCAAAGAAAGAATATGAGAATCGATTTTTGAATACAAGAGAGCAAGAGAGGAATACTTGGATTCTCTCCGAAAGTAATTCGAAATTTGAATCTCGGTGGGTCCGTGATATACTGAACGAATTTTAAATACATAGCTTACAATTTTTGAACCGGTGTAATATGAAATAGAACCTTTCAAGTTTAGTCAATTTTTTTTTGTCTGATTTCATATTTTTACTAACTTATTATTGATAAGCGATATTAATAACCCTCAAATACAAAAAATCAAGTGTTTTGTGAGTTAAATATTTTTTGAGCAGTTTCGTCTTTTGAGACTAAGAACCTTTCAAGTTAAGACAATTTTATTTTGTCTGATTTCATATTATTACTGACTTATTATTGATAAGCGATGTTAATAACCCTCAAATACCAAAAATCAAGTGTTTTGTGAGTTAAATATTTTTTGAGCAGTTTCGTCTTTTGAGACTTAGAACTTTTCAAGTTCAGTCAATTTTTTTTGTCTGATTTCATATTATTTCTTATTGATTATTGATAAGCGATATTTATAACCCTCAATTACCAAAAATCAAGTGTTTTGTGAGTTAAATATTTTTGAGCAGTTTCGTCTTTTGAGACTAAGAACCTTTGAAGTTTAGTCAATTTTTTTTTTGTCTAATTTCATATTATTACTAACTTATTATTGATAAGCGATATTAATAACTCTCAAATACCAAAAATCAAGTATTTTGTGAGTTAAATATTTTTTGCGCAGTTTCGTCTTTTGAGACTTAGAACTAATCAAGTTATTTTTTTTGTCTAATTTCATATTATTACTTATTGACTATTGAAAAGCGATATTAATAACCCTCAAATACCACAAATCAAGTGTTTTGTGAGATGAATATTTTTTGAGCAGTATCGTCTTTTGAGACTTAGAAGCTTTCAAGTTTAGTCAATTTTTTTTGTCTGATTTCAGATTATTACTTATTGATTATTGATAAGCGATATTAATAACCCTCAAATACCAAAAATCAAGTGTTTTGTGAGTTAAATATTTTTTGAGCAGTTTCGTCTATTAAGGCTTCAAACCTTTAAAGTTAAGTCAATTTTTTTTGTCTGATTTCATATTATTACTTTACTTATTATTGATAAGCGATGTTAATAGGCCTCAAATACCAAAAATCAAGTGTTTTGTGAGTTAAATAGTTTTTCAGCAGTTTCGTCTTTTGAGACTATGAACCTTTCAAGTTTAGTAAATTTTTTTTTGTCTGATTTCAGATTATTACTTATTGATTATTGATAAGCGATATTAATAACCCTCAAATACCAAAAATCAAGTGTTTTGTGAGTTAAATATTTTTTGAGCAGTTTTGTCTTTTGAGACTATGAACCTTTCAAGTTTAGTCAATTTTATTTTGTTTGATTTCATATTATTGCTAACTTATTATTGATAAGCGATGTTAATAACCCTCAAATACCAAAAATCAAGTGTTTTGTGAGTTAAATATTTTTTGAGCAGTTTCGTCTTTTGAGACTAAGAACCTTTCAAGTTAAGTCAATTTTTTTTGTCTGATTTCATATTATTTCTTACTTATTATTGATAAGCGATGTTAATAACCCTGTAATACCAAAAATCAAGTGTTTTGTGAGATAAATATTTTTTGAGCAGTTTCGTCTTTTGAGACTAAGAACCTTTCAAGTTGAGTCAATTTTTTTTGTCTGATTTCATATTATTTCTTACTTATCATTGATAAGCGATGTTAATGACCCTCAAATATCAAAAATCAAGTGTTTTGTGAGTTAAATATTTTTTAAGCAGTTTCGTCTTTTGAGACTAAGAACCTTTGAAGTTTAGTCAATTTTTTTTTGTCTAATTTCATACTATTACTTACTTATTATTGATAAGCGATATTAATAACCCTCAAATACCCAAAATCAAGGGTTTTGTGAGTTAAATATTTTTTGAGCAGTTTCGTCTTTTGAGACTAAGAAAGAACCAACCTTTCAAGTTTAGTAAATTTTTTTTGTCTGATTTCAGATTATTACTTATTGATTATTGATAAGCGATGTTAATAACCCTCAAATACCAAAAATAAAGTGTTTTGTGAGTTAAATATTTTTTGAGCAGTTTTGTCTTTTGAGACTATGAACCTTTCAAGTTTAGTCAATTTTATTTTGTCTGATTTCATATTATTACTAACTTATTATTGATAAGCGATGTTAATAACCCTCAAATACCAAAAATCAAGTGTTTTGTGAGTTAAATATTTTTTGAGCAGTTTCGTCTTTTGAGACTAAGAACCTTTCAAGTTAAGTCAATTTTTTTGTCTGATTTCATATTATTTCTTACTTATTATTAATAAGCGATGTTAATAACCCTGTAATACCAAAAATCAAGTGTTTTGTGAGATAAATATTTTTTGAACAGTTTCGTCTTTTGAGACTAAGAAACTTTCAAGTTAAGTCAATTTTTTTTGTCTGATTTCATATTATTTCTTACTTATTATTGATAAGCGATGTTAAAGACCCTCAAATACCAAAAATCAAGTGTTTTGTGAGATAAATATTTTTTGAGCAGTTTCGTCTTTTGAGACTAAGAACCTTTCAAGTTGAGTCAATTTTTTTTGTCTGATTTCATATTATTTCTAACTTATTATTGATAAGCGATGTTAATAACCCTCAAATACCAAAAATCAAGTGTTTTGTGAGTTAAATATTTTTTGAGCAGTTTCGTCTTTTGAGACTTAGAACCTTTCAAGTTGAGTCAATTTTTTTTGTCTGATTTCATATTATTTCTTACTTATTATTGATAAGCGATGTTAATGACCCTTAAATACCAAAAATCAAGTGTTTTGTGAGTTAAATATTTTTTGAGCAGTTTCGTCTTTTGAGACTAAGAACCTTTCAAGTTGAGTCAATTTTTTTTTGTCTGATTTCATATTATTACTTATTGATTATTGATAAGCGATATTAATAACCTTCAAATACCAAAAATCAAGTGTTTTGTGAGTTAAATATTTTTTGAGCAGTTTTGTCTTTTGAAACTATGAACCTTTCAAGTTAAGTCAATTTTATTTTGTCTGATTTCATATTATTACTAACTTATTATTGATAAGCGATGTTAATGACCCTCAAATACCAAAAATCAAGTGTTTTGTGAGTTAAATATTTTTTAAGCAGTTTAGTCTTTTGAGACTTAGAACCTTTCAAGTTAAGTCATTTTTTTTTGTTTGATTTCATATAATTTCTTACTTATTATTGATAAGCGATGTTAATAGGCCTCAAATACCAAAAATCAAGTGTTTTGTGAGTTAAATATTTTTTCAGCAGTTTCGTCTTTTGAGACTTAGAACCTTTCAAGTTGAATCAATTTGTTTTGTCTGATTTCATATTATTACTTATTGATTATTGATAAGCGATATTAATTACCCTCAAATACCAAAAATCGAGTGTTTTGTGAGTTAAATATTTTTTGAGCAGTTTTGTCTTCTGAGACTATGAACCTTTCAAGTTGAGTCAATTTTATTTTGTCTGATTTCATATTATTACTTATTGACTATTGAAAATCAATATTAATAACCCTCAAATACCAAAAATCAAGTGTTTTGTGAGTTAAATATTTTTTGAGCAGTTTCGTCTTTTGAGACTAAGAACCTTTCAAGTTGAGTCAATTTTTTTTGTCTGATTTCATATTATTTCTAACTTATTATTGATAAGCGATGTTAATAACCCTCAAATACCAAAAATCAAGTGTTTTGTGAGTTAAATACTTTATGAGCAGTTTTGTCTTTTCCGACTAAGAACCTTTCAAGTTAAGTCAATTTTTTTTGTCTGATTTCATTTTATTTCTTACTTATTATTGATAAGCGATGTTAATGCCCCTCAAATACCAAAAATCAAGTGTTTTGTGAGTTAAATATTTTTTAAGCAGTTTCGTCTTTTGAGACTAAGAACCTTTCAAGTTTAGTAAATTTTTTTTTGTCTGATTTCAGATTATTACTAATTGATTATTGATAAGCGATGTTAATAACCCTCAAATACAAAAAATCAAGTGTTTTGTGAGTTAAATATTTTTTGAGCAGCTTCGTCTTTTGAGACTAAGAACCTTTCAAGTTTAGTAAATTTTTTTTTGTCTGATTTCAGATTATTACTAATTGATTATTGATAAGCGATGTTAATGACCCTCAAATACCAAAAATCAAGTGTTTTGTGAGTTAAATATTTTTTAAGCAGTTTCGTCTTTTGAGACTAAGAACCTTTCAAGTTTAGTCAATTTTTTTTGTTTAATTTCATATTATTTCTTACTTATTATTGATAAGCGATGTAAATAACCCTGTCATACCAAAAATCAAGTGTTTTGTGAGATAAATATTTTTTGAGCAGTTTCGTCTTTTGAGACTAAGAACCTTTCAAGTTAAGTCAATTTTTTTTTGTCTGATTTCATATTATTTCTTACTTATTATTGATAAGCGATGTTTATGACCCTCAAATACCAAAAATCAAGTGTTTTGTGAGTTAAATATTTTTTAAGCAGTTTCGTCTTTTGAGACTAAGAACCTTTCAAGTTGAGTCAATTTTTTTGTCTGATTTAATATTATTTCTTACTTATTATTGATAAGCGATGTTAATGACCCTCAAATACCAAAAATCAAGTGTTTTGTGAGTTAAATATTTTTAAGCAGTTTCGTCTTTTGAGACTAAGAACCTTTCAAGTTAAGTCAATTTTTTTTGTTTGATTTCATATTATTACTTACTTATTATTGATAAGCGATGTTAATAACCCTCTAATACCAAAAATCAAGTGTTTTGTGAGTTAAATATTTTTTGAGCAGTTTCGTCTTTTCCGACTAAGAACCTTTCAAGTTAAGTGAATTTTTTTAGCTGATTTCATATTTTTTCTAACTTATTATTGATAAGCGATGTTAATTACCCTCAAATACCAAAAATCAAGTGTTTTGTGAGTTAAATATTTTTTGAGCAGTTTCGTCTTTTGAGACTAAGAACTTTTCAAGTTAAGTAAATTTTTTTTGTCTGATTTCATATTTTTTCTAACTTATTATTGATAAGCGATGTAATAACCCTGTAATACCAATAATCAAGTGTTTTGTGAGATAAATATTTTTGGAGCAGTTTAACTAACCTTTCAAGTAAAGTGAATTTTTTTTGTCTGATTTCATATTATTTCTTACTTATTATTGAAAAGCGATGTTGATAACCCTCAAATACCAAAAATCAAGTGTTTTGTGAGTTAAATATTTTTTGAGCAGTTTCGTCTTTTCCGACTAAGAACCTTTCAAGTTAAGTCAATTTTTTTTGTCTGATTTCATATTATTTCTTACTTATTATTGATAAGCGATGTTAATAACCCTGTAATACCAAAAATCAAGTGTTTTGTGAGTTAAATATTTTTTGAGCAGTTTCGTCTTTTGAGACTAAGAACTTTTCAAGTTAAGTAAATTTTTTTTGTCTGATTTCATATTTTTTCTAACTTATTATTGATAAGCGATGTTAATAACCCTGTAATACCAATAATCAAGTGTTTTGTGAGATAAATATTTTTGGAGCAGTTTAACTAACCTTTCAAGTAAAGTGAATTTTTTTTGTCTGATTTCATATTATTTCTTACTTATTATTGAAAAGCGATGTTGATAACCCTCAAATACCAAAAATCAAGTGTTTTGTGAGTTAAATATTTTTTGAGCAGTTTCGTCTTTTCCGACTTAGAACCTTTCAAGTTAAGTCAATTTTTTTTGTCTGATTTCATATTATTTCTTACTTATTATTGATAAGCGATGTTAATAACCCTGTAATACCAAAAATCAAGTGTTTTGTGAGTTAAATATTTTTTAAGCAGTTTCGTCTTTTGAGACTTAGAACCTTTCAAGTTAAGTCAATTTTTTTTGTTTGATTTCATATTATTTCTAACTTATTATTGATAAGCGATGTTAATAACCCTCAAATACCAAAAATCAAGTGTTTTGTGAGTTAAATATTTTTTAAGCAGTTTCGTCTTTTGAGACTTAGAACCTTTCAAGTTAAGTCAAATTTTTTTGTTTGATTTCATATTATTTCTAACTTATTATTGATAAGCGATGTTAATAACCCTCAAATACCAAAAATCAAGTGTTTTGTGAGTTAAATATTTTTTGAGCAGTTTTGTCTTTTGAGACTATGAACCTTTCAAGTTAAGTCAATTTTTTTTGTCTGATTTCATATTATTTCTTACTTATTATTGATAAGCGATGTTAATAACCCTGTAATACCAAAAATCAAGTGTTTTGTGAGTTAAATATTTTTTGAGCAGTTTCGTCTTTTGAGACTAAGAACCTTTCAAGTTGAGTCAATTTTTTTTGTCTGATTTCATATTTTTTCTAACTTATTATTGATAAGCGATGTTAATAACCCTCAAATACCAAAAATCAAGTGTTTTGTGAGTTAAATATTTTTTAAGCAGTTTCGTCTTTTGAGACTAAGAACCTTTCAAGTTTAGTCAATTTTTTTTGTTTGATTTCATATTATTTCTTACTTATTATTGATAAGCGATGTTAATAACCCTCACATACCAAAAATCAAGTGTTTTGTGAGTTAAATATTTTTTGAGCAGTTTCGTCTTTTCCGACTAAGAACCTTTCAAGTAAAGTGAATTTTTTTTGTCTGATTTCATATTATTTCTTACTTATTATTGAAAAGCGATGTTAATAACCCTCAAATACCAAAAATCAAGTGTTTTGTGAGTTTAATATTTTTTGAGCAGTTTCGTCTTTTGAGACTAAGAACCTTTCAAGTTAAGTAATTTTTTTTTGTCTGATTTCATATTTTTTCTAACTTATTCTTGATAAGCGATGTTAATAACCCTGTAATACCAATAATCAAGTGTTTTGTGAGATAAATATTTTTTGAGCAGTTTCGTCTTTTCCGACTAAGAACCTTTCAAGTTAAGTCAATTTTTTTTGTCTAATTTCATATTATTACTAATTGATTATTGATAAGCGATGTTAATAACCCTAAAATACCAAAAATCAAGTGTTTTGTGAGTTAAATATTTTTTGAGCAGCTTCGTCTTTTGAGACTAAGAACCTTTCAAGTTAAGTAAATTTTTTTTTGTCTGATTTCAGATTATTACTAATTGATTATTGATAAGCGATGTTAATGACCCTCAAATACCAAAAATCAAGTGTTTTGTGAGTTAAATATTTTTTAAGCAGTTTCGTCTTTTGAGACTAAGAACCTTTCAAGTTTAGTCAATTTTTTTTGTTTGATTTCATATTATTTCTTACTTATTATTGATAAGCGATGTAAATAACCCTGTCATACCAAAAATCAAGTGTTTTGTGAGATAAATATTTTTTGAGCAGTTTCGTCTTTTGAGACTAAGAACCTTTCAAGTTAAGTCAATTTTTTTTTGTCTGATTTCATATTATTTCTTACTTATTATTGATAAGCGATGTTTATGACCCTCAAATACCAAAAATCAAGTGTTTTGTGAGTTAAATATTTTTTAAGCAGTTTCGTCTTTTGAGACTAAGAACCTTTCAAGTTGAGTCAATTTTTTTGTCTGATTTAATATTATTTCTTACTTATTATTGATAAGCGATGTTTATGACCCTCAAATACCAAAAATCAAGTGTTTTGTGAGTTAAATATTTTTAAGCAGTTTCGTCTTTTGAGACTAAGAACCTTTCAAGTTAAGTCAATTTTTTTTGTTTGATTTCATATTATTTCTAACTTATTATTGATAAGCGATGTTAATAACCCTCAAATACCAAAAATCAAGTGTTTTGTGAGTTAAATATTTTTTGAGCAGTTTCGTCTTTTCCGACTAAGAACCTTTCAAGTTAAGTGAATTTTTTTGGCTGATTTCATATTTTTTCTAACTTATTATTGATAAGCGATGTTAATTACCCTCAAATACCAAAAATCAAGTGTTTTGTGAGTTAAATATTTTTTGAGCAGTTTCGTCTTTTGAGACTAAGAACCTTTCAAGTTAAGTAAATTTTTTTTGTCTGATTTCATATTTTTTCTAACTTATTATTGATAAGCGATGTTAATAACCCTGTAATACCAATAATCAAGTGTTTTGTGAGATAAATATTTTTGGAGCAGTTTCGTCTTTTGAGACTAAGAACCTTTCAAGTTGAGTTTTTTTTTTTGTCTGATTTCATATTTTTTCTAACTTATTATTGATAAGCGATGTTAATAACCCTCAAATACCAAAAATCAAGTGTTTTGTGAGTTAAATATTTTTTGAGCAGTTTTGTCTTTTGAGACTATGAACCTTTCAAGTTAAGTCAATTTTTTTTGTCTGATTTCATATTATTTCTTACTTATTATTGATAAGCGATGTTAATAACCCTGTCATACCGAAAATCAAGTGTTTTGTGAGATAAATATTTTTTGAGCAGTTTTGTCTTTTGAGACTATGAACTTTTCAAGTTAAGTCAATTTTTTTTGTCTGATTTCATATTATTTCTTACTTATTATTGATAAGCGATGTTAATAACCCTGTAATACCAAAAATCAAGTGTTTTGTGAGTTAAATATTTTTTGAGCAGTTTCGTCTTTTAAGACTTAGAACCTTTCAAGTTAAGTCAATTTTTTTGTCTGATTTCATATTATTTCTTACTTATTATTGATAAGCGATGTTAATAACCCTGTAATACCAATAATCAAGTGTTTTGTGAGATAAATATTTTTTGAGCAGTTTCGTCTTTTGAGACTAAGAACCTTTCAAGTTGAGTCAATTTTTTTTGTCTGATTTCATATTATTTCTTACTTATTATTGATAAGCGATGTTAATGACCCTCAAATACCAAAAATCAAGTGTTTTGTGAGTTAAATACTTTATGAGCAGTTTTGTCTTTTCCGACTAAGAACCTTTCAAGTTAAGTGAATTTTTTTTGTCTGATTTCATATTATTTCTTACTTATTATTGATAAGCGATGTAAATGACCCTCAAATACCAAAACTCAAGTGTTTTGTGAGTTAAATATTTTTTGAGCAGTTTCGTTTATTAAGGCTTCAAACCTTTAAAGATTAGTCAATTTTTTTTAATGATTTCATATTATTACTTACTTATTATTGATAAGCGATATTAATAACCCTCTAATACCAAAAATCAAGTGTTTTGTGAGTTAAATATTTTTTGAGCAGCTTCGTCTTTTGAGACTAAGAACCTTTCAAGTTGAGTCAATTTTTTTTGTCTGATATCATATTATTTCTTACTTATTATTGATAAGCGATGTAAATAACCCTGTCATACCAAAAATCAAGTGTTTTGTGAGATAAATATTTTTTGAGCAGTTTCGTCTTTTGAGACTAAGAACCTTTCAAGTTGAGTCAATTTTTTTTTGTCTGATTTCATATTATTACTTATTGATTATTGATAAGCGATATTAATAACCTTCAAATACCAAAAATCAAGTGTTTTGTGAGTTAAATATTTTTTGAGCAGTTTTGTCTTTTGAAACTATGAACCTTTCAAGTTAATTCAATTTTATTTTGTCTGATTTCATATTATTACTAACTTATTATTGATAAGCGATGTTAATGACCCTCAAATACCAAAAATCAAGTGTTTTGTGAGTTAAATATTTTTTAAGCAGTTTAGTCTTTTGAGACTTAGAACCTTTCAAGTTAAGTCATTTTTTTTTGTTTGATTTCATATAATTTCTTACTTATTATTGATAAGCGATGTTAATAGGCCTCAAATACCAAAAATCAAGTGTTTTGTGAGTTAAATATTTTTTCAGCAGTTTCGTCTTTTGAGACTTAGAACCTTTCAAGTTGAATCAATTTGTTTTGTCTGATTTCATATTATTACTTATTGATTATTGATAAGCGATATTAATTACCCTCAAATACCAAAAATCGAGTGTTTTGTGAGTTAAATATTTTTTGAGCAGTTTTGTCTTCTGAGACTATGAACCTTTCAAGTTGAGTCAATTTTATTTTGTCTGATTTCATATAATTACTTATTGACTATTGAAAATCAATATTAATAACCCTCAAATACCAAAAATCAAGTGTTTTGTGAGTTAAATATTTTTTGAGCAGTTTCGTCTTTTGAGACTAAGAACCTTTCAAGTTGAGTCAATTTTTTTTGTCTGATTTCATATTATTTCTAACTTATTATTGATAAGCGGTGTTAATAACCCTCAAATACCAAAAATCAAGTGCTTTGTGAGTTAAATATTTTTTGAGCAGTTTCGTCTTTTCCGACTAAGAACCTTTCAAGTTAAGTCAATTTTTTTTGTCTAATTTCATATTATTTCTTACTTATTATTGATAAGCGATATTAATAACCCTCAAATACCAAAAATCAAGTGTTTTGTGAGTTAAATATTTTTTGAGCAGTTTCGTCTTTTGAGACTAAGAACCTTTCAAGTTGAGTCAATTTTTTTTGTCTGATTTCATATTATTTCTAACTTATTATTGATAAGCGATGTTAATAACCCTCAAATACCAAAAATCAAGTGTTTTGTGAGTTAAATACTTTATGAGCAGTTTTGTCTTTTCCGACTAAGAACCTTTCAAGTTAAGTCAATTTTTTTTGTCTGATTTCATTTTATTTCTTACTTATTATTGATAAGCGATGTTAATGCCCCTCAAATACCAAAAATCAAGTGTTTTGTGAGTTAAATATTTTTTAAGCAGTTTCGTCTTTTGAGACTAAGAACCTTTCAAGTTTAGTAATTTTTTTTTTGTCTGATTTCAGATTATTACTAATTGATTATTGATAAGCGATGTTAATAACCCTCAAATACAAAAAATCAAGTGTTTTGTGAGTTAAATATTTTTTGAGCAGCTTCGTCTTTTGAGACTAAGAACCTTTCAAGTTTAGTAAATTTTTTTTTGTCTGATTTCAGATTATTACTAATTGATTATTGATAAGCGATGTTAATGACCCTCAAATACCAAAAATCAAGTGTTTTGTGAGTTAAATATTTTTTAAGCAGTTTCGTCTTTTGAGACTAAGAACCTTTCAAGTTTAGTCAATTTTTTTTGTTTAATTTCATATTATTTCTTACTTATTATTGATAAGCGATGTAAATAACCCTGTCATACCAAAAATCAAGTGTTTTGTGAGATAAATATTTTTTGAGCAGTTTCGTCTTTTGAGACTAAGAACCTTTCAAGTTAAGTCAATTTTTTTTTGTCTGATTTCATATTATTTCTTACTTATTATTGATAAGCGATGTTTATGACCCTCAAATACCAAAAATCAAGTGTTTTGTGAGTTAAATATTTTTTAAGCAGTTTCGTCTTTTGAGACTAAGAACCTTTCAAGTTGAGTCAATTTTTTTGTCTGATTTAATATTATTTCTTACTTATTATTGATAAGCGATGTTAATGACCCTCAAATACCAAAAATCAAGTGTTTTGTGAGTTAAATATTTTTAAGCAGTTTCGTCTTTTGAGACTAAGAACCTTTCAAGTTAAGTCAATTTTTTTTGTTTGATTTCATATTATTACTTACTTATTATTGATAAGCGATATTAATAACCCTCTAATACCAAAAATCAAGTGTTTTGTGAGTTAAATATTTTTTGAGCAGTTTCGTCTTTTCCGACTAAGAACCTTTCAAGTTAAGTGAATTTTTTTAGCTGATTTCATATTTTTTCTAACTTATTATTGATAAGCGATGTTAATTACCCTCAAATACCAAAAATCAAGTGTTTTGTGAGTTAAATATTTTTTGAGCAGTTTCGTCTTTTGAGACTAAGAACCTTTCAAGTTAAGTAAATTTTTTTTGTCTGATTTCATATTTTTTCTAACTTATTATTGATAAGCGATGTTAATAACCCTGTAATACCAATAATCAAGTGTTTTGTGAGATAAATATTTTTGGAGCAGTTTTACTAACCTTTCAAGTAAAGTGAATTTTTTTTGTCTGATTTCATATTATTTCTTACTTATTATTGAAAAGCGATGTTGATAACCCTCAAATACCAAAAATCAAGTGTTTTGTGAGTTAAATATTTTTTGAGCAGTTTTGTCTTTTGAGACTATGAACCTTTCAAGTTAAGTCAATTTTTTTTGTCTGATTTCATATTATTTCTTACTTATTATTGATAAGCGATGTTAATAACCCTGTAATACCAAAAATCAAGTGTTTTGTGAGTTAAATATTTTTTAAGCAGTTTCGTCTTTTGAGACTTAGAACCTTTCAAGTTAAGTCAATTTTTTTTGTTTGATTTCATATTATTTCTAACTTATTATTGATAAGCGATGTTAATAACCCTCAAATACCAAAAATCAAGTGTTTTGTGAGTTAAATATTTTTTAAGCAGTTTCGTCTTTTGAGACTTAGAACCTTTCAAGTCAAATTTTTTTGTTTGATTTCATATTATTTCTAACTTATTATTGATAAGCGATGTTAATAACCCTCAAATACCAAAAATCAAGTGTTTTGTGAGTTAAATATTTTTTGAGCAGTTTTGTCTTTTGAGACTATGAACCTTTCAAGTTAAGTCAATTTTTTTTGTCTGATTTCATATTATTTCTTACTTATTATTGATAAGCGATGTTAATAACCCTGTAATACCAAAAATCAAGTGTTTTGTGAGTTAAATATTTTTTGAGCAGTTTCGTCTTTTGAGACTAAGAACCTTTCAAGTTGAGTCAATTTTTTTTGTCTGATTTCATATTTTTTCTAACTTATTATTGATAAGCGATGTTAATAACCCTCAAATACCAAAAATCAAGTGTTTTGTGAGTTAAATATTTTTTAAGCAGTTTCGTCTTTTGAGACTAAGAACCTTTCAAGTTTAGTCAATTTTTTTTGTTTGATTTCATATTATTTCTTACTTATTATTGATAAGCGATGTTAATAACCCTCAAATACCAAAAATCAAGTGTTTTGTGAGTTAAATATTTTTTGAGCAGTTTCGTCTTTTCCGACTAAGAACCTTTCAAGTAAAGTGAATTTTTTTTGTCTGATTTCATATTATTTCTTACTTATTATTGAAAAGCGATGTTAATAACCCTCAAATACCAAAAATCAAGTGTTTTGTGAGTTAAATACTTTATGAGCAGTTTTGTCTTTTCCGACTAAGAACCTTTCAAGTTAAGTCAATTTTTTTTTGTCTGATTTCAGATTATTACTAATTGATTATTGATAAGCGATGTTAATGACCCTCAAATACCAAAAATCAAGTGTTTTGTGAGATGAATATTTTTTGAGCAGTATCGTCTTTTGAGACTAAGAACCTTTCAAGTTTAGTCAATTTTTTTTTGTCTGATTTCAGATTATTACTTATTGATTATTGATAAGCGATATTAATAACCCTCCAATACCAAAAATCGAGTGTTTTGTGAGTTAAATATTTTTTGAGCAGTTTTGTCTTCTGAGACTATGAACCTTTCAAGTTGAGTCAATTTTATTTTGTCTGATTTCATATTATTACTTATTGACTATTGAAAATCAATATTAATAACCCTCAAATACCACAAATCAAGTGTTTTGTGAGATGAATATTTTTTGAGCAGTATCGTCTTTTGAGACTTAGAAGCTTTCAAGTTTAGTCAATTTTTTTTGTCTGATTTCAGATTATTACTTATTGATTATTGATAAGCGATATTAATAACCCTCAAATACCAAAAATCAAGTGTTTTGTGAGTTAAATATTTTTTGAGCAGTTTCGTCTTTTGAGACTAAGAACCTTTCAAGTTGAGTCAATTTTTTTTGTCTGATTTCATATTATTTCTAACTTATTATTGATAAGCGGTGTTAATAACAGTCAAATACCAAAAATCAACTGCTTTGTGAGTTAAATATTTTTTGAGCAGTTTCGTCTTTTCCGACTAAGAACCTTTCAAGTTAAGTCTATTTTTTTTGTCTAATTTCATATTATTTCTTACTTATTATTGATAAGCGATATTAATAACCCTCAAATACCAAAAATCAAGTGTTTTGTGAGTTAAATATTTTTTGAGCAGTTTCGTCTTTTGAGACTAAGAACCTTTCAAGTTGAGTCAATTTTTTTTGTCTGATTTCATATTATTTCTAACTTATTATTGATAAGCGATGTTAAAAACCCTCAAATACCAAAAATCAAGTGTTTTGTGAGTTAAATACTTTATGAGCAGTTTTGTCTTTTCCGACTAAGAACCTTTCAAGTTAAGTCAATTTTTTTTGTCTGATTTCATTTTATTTCTTACTTATTATTGATAAGCGATGTTAATGCCCCTCAAATACCAAAAATCAAGTGTTTTGTGAGTTAAATATTTTTTAAGCAGTTTCGTCTTTTGAGACTAAGAACCTTTCAAGTTTAGTAAATTTTTTTTTGTCTGATTTCAGATTATTACTAATTGATTATTGATAAGCGATGTTAATAACCCTCAAATACCAAAAATCAAGTGTTTTGTGAGTTAAATATTTTTTGAGCAGCTTCGTCTTTTGAGACTAAGAACCTTTCAAGTTTAGTAAATTTTTTTTTGTCTGATTTCAGATTATTACTAATTGATTATTGATAAGCGATGTTAATGACCCTCAAATACCAAAAATCAAGTGTTTTGTGAGTTAAATATTTTTTAAGCAGTTTCGTCTTTTGAGACTAAGAACCTTTCAAGTTTAGTCAATTTTTTTTGTTTAATTTCATATTATTTCTTACTTATTATTGATAAGCGATGTAAATAACCCTGTCATACCAAAAATCAAGTGTTTTGTGAGATAAATATTTTTTGAGCAGTTTCGTCTTTTGAGACTAAGAACCTTTCAAGTTAAGTCAATTTTTTTTTGTCTGATTTCATATTATTTCTTACTTATTATTGATAAGCGATGTTTATGACCCTCAAATACCAAAAATCAAGTGTTTTGTGAGTTAAATATTTTTTAAGCAGTTTCGTCTTTTGAGACTAAGAACCTTTCAAGTTGAGTCAATTTTTTTGTCTGATTTAATATTATTTCTTACTTATTATTGATAAGCGATGTTAATGACCCTCAAATACCAAAAATCAAGTATTTTGTGAGTTAAATATTTTTAAGCAGTTTCGTCTTTTGAGACTAAGAACCTTTCAAGTTAAGTCAATTTTTTTTGTTTGATTTCATATTATTTCTAACTTATTATTGATAAGCGATGTTAATAACCCTCAAATACCAAAAATCAAGTGTTTTGTGAGTTAAATATTTTTTGAGCAGTTTCGTCTTTTCCGACTAAGAACCTTTCAAGTTAAGTGAATTTTTTTGGCTGATTTCATATTTTTTCTAACTTATTATTGATAAGCGATGTTAATTACCCTCAAATACCAAAAATCAAGTGTTTTGTGAGTTAAATATTTTTTGAGCAGTTTCGTCTTTTGAGACTAAGAACCTTTCAAGTTAAGTAAATTTTTTTTGTCTGATTTCATATTTTTTCTAACTTATTATTGATAAGCGATGTTAATAACCCTGTAATACCAATAATCAAGTGTTTTGTGAGATAAATATTTTTGGAGCAGTTTAACTAACCTTTCAAGTAAAGTGAATTTTTTTTGTCTGATTTCATATTATTTCTTACTTATTATTGAAAAGCGATGTTGATAACCCTCAAATACCAAAAATCAAGTGTTTTGTGAGTTAAATATTTTTTGAGCAGTTTTGTCTTTTGAGACTATGAACCTTTCAAGTTAAGTCAATTTTTTTTGTCTGATTTCATATTATTTCTTACTTATTATTGATAAGCGATGTTAATAACCCTGTAATACCAAAAATCAAGTGTTTTGTGAGTTAAATATTTTTTAAGCAGTTTCGTCTTTTGAGACTTAGAACCTTTCAAGTTAAGTCAATTTTTTTTGTTTGATTTCATATTATTTTTAACTTATTATTGATAAGCGATGTTAATAACCCTCAAATACCAAAAATCAAGTGTTTTGTGAGTTAAATATTTTTTAAGCAGTTTCGTCTTTTGAGACTTAGAACCTTTCAAGTTAAGTCAATTTTTTTTGTTTGATTTCATATTATTTCTAACTTATTATTGATAAGCGATGTTAATAACCCTCAAATACCAAAAATCAAGTGTTTTGTGAGTTAAATATTTTTTGAGCAGTTTTGTCTTTTGAGACTATGAACCTTTCAAGTTAAGTCAATTTTTTTTGTCTGATTTCATATTATTTCTTACTTATTATTGATAAGCGATGTTAATAACCCTGTAATACCAAAAATCAAGTGTTTTGTGAGTTAAATATTTTTTGAGCAGTTTCGTCTTTTGAGACTAAGAACCTTTCAAGTTGAGTCAATTTTTTTTGTCTGATTTCATATTTTTTCTAACTTATTATTGATAAGCGATGTTAATAACCCTCAAATACCAAAAATCAAGTGTTTTGTGAGTTAAATATTTTTTAAGCAGTTTCGTCTTTTGAGACTAAGAACCTTTCAAGTTTAGTCATTTTTTTTTGTTTGATTTCATATTATTTCTTACTTATTATTGATAAGCGATGTTAATAACCCTCAAATACCAAAAATCAAGTGTTTTGTGAGTTAAATATTTTTTGAGCAGTTTCGTCTTTTCCGACTAAGAACCTTTCAAGTAAAGTGAATTTTTTTTGTCTGATTTCATATTATTTCTTACTTATTATTGAAAAGCGATGTTAATAACCCTCAAATACCAAAAATCAAGTGTTTTGTGAGTTAAATATTTTTTGAGCAGTTTCGTCTTTTGAGACTAAGAACCTTTCAAGTTAAGTAAATTTTTTTTGTCTGATTTCATATTTTTTCTAACTTATTCTTGATAAGCGATGTTAATAACCCTGTAATACCAATAATCAAGTGTTTTGTGAGATAAATATTTTTTGAGCAGTTTCGTCTTTTGAGACTAAGAACCTTTCAAGTTAAGTCAATTTTTTTTGTCTGATTTCATATTATTTCTTACTTATTATTGATAAGCGATGTTAATAACCCTCAAATACCAAAAATCAAGTGTTTTGTGAGTTAAATATTTTTTAAGCAGTTTCGTCTTTTGAGACTAAGAACCTTTCAAGTTGAGTCAATTTTTTTTGTCTGATTTCATATTATTTCTAACTTATTATTGATAAGCGATGTTAATAACCCTCAAATACCAAAAATCAAGTGCTTTGTGAGTTAAATATTTTTTGAGCAGTTTCGTCTTTTCCGACTAAGAACCTTTCAAGTTAAGTAAATTTTTTTTGTCTGATTTCATATTTTTTCTAACTTATTATTGATAAGCGATGTTAATAACCCTCAAATACCAAAAATCAAGTGTTTTGTGAGTTAAATATTTTTTGAGCAGTTTTGTCTTTTGAGACTATGAACCTTTCAAGTTAAGTCAATTTTTTTGTCTGATTTCATATTATTTCTTACTTATTATTGATAAGCGATGTTAATAACCCTGTAATACCAAAAATCAAGTGTTTTGTGAGTTAAATATTTTTTGAGCAGTTTCGTCTTTTGAGACTATGAACCTTTCAAGTTAAGTCAATTTTTTTTGTCTGATTTCATATTATTTCTTACTTATTATTGATAAGCGATGTTAATAACCCTGTAATACCAAAA
This sequence comes from Odontocerum albicorne, assembly GCA_949825065.1. Classification (NCBI taxonomy): domain Eukaryota; kingdom Metazoa; phylum Arthropoda; class Insecta; order Trichoptera; family Odontoceridae; genus Odontocerum; species Odontocerum albicorne. The sequence continues at coordinate 30,404,893 of OX463859.1, read as the reverse complement.
ATCAAGTGTTTTGTGAGTTAAATATTTTTTGAGCAGTTTCGTCTTTTCCGACTAAGAACCTTTCAAGTAAAGTGAATTTTTTTTGTCTGATTTCATATTATTTCTTACTTATTATTGAAAAGCGATGTTAATAACCCTCAAATACCAAAAATCAAGTGTTTTTTGAGTTAAATATTTTTTGAGCAGTTTCGTCTTTTGAGACTTAGAACCTTTCAAGTTAAGTCAATTTTTTTTGTTTGATTTCATATTATTTCTAACTTATTATTGATAAGCGATGTTAATAACCCTGTAATACCAAAAATCAAGTGTTTTGTGAGTTAAATATTTTTTAAGCAGTTTCGTCTTTTGAGACTTAGAACCTTTCAAGTTAAGTCAATTTTTTTTGTTTGATTTCATATTATTTCTAACTTATTATTGATAAGCGATGTTAATAACCCTCAAATACCAAAAATCAAGTGTTTTGTGAGTTAAATATTTTTTGAGCAGTTTCGTCTTTTCCGACTAAGAACCTTTCAAGTAAAGTGAAATTTTTTTGTCTGATTTCATATTATTTCTTACTTATTATTGATAAGCGATGTTAATAACCCTGTACTACCAAAAATTAAGTGTTTTGTGAGTTAAATATTTTTTAAGCAGTTTCGTCTTTTGAGACTAAGAACCTTTCAAGTTAAGTCAATTTTTTTTGTTTGATTTCATATTATTTCTAACTTATTATTGATAAGCGATGTTAATAACCCTCAAATACCAAAAATCAAGTGTTTTGTGAGTTAAATATTTTTTGAGCAGTTTCGTCTTTTCCGACTAAGAACCTTTCAAGGTAAGTGAATTTTTTTGGCTGATTTCATATTTTTTCTAACTTATTATTGATAAGCGATGTTAATTACCCTCAAATACCAAAAATCAAGTGTTTTGTGAGTTAAATATTTTTTGAGCAGTTTTGTCTTTTGAGACTATGAACCTTTCAAGTTAAGTCAATTTTTTTTGTCTGATTTCATATTATTTCTTACTTATTATTGATAAGCGATGTTAATAACCCTGTAATACCAAAAATCAAGTGTTTTGTGAGTTAAATATTTTTTGAGCAGTTTCGTCTTTTGAGACTAAGAACCTTTCAAGTTGAGTCAATTTTTTTTGTCTGATTTCATATTTTTTCTAACTTATTATTGATAAGCGATGTTAATAACCCTCAAATACCAAAAATCAAGTGTTTTGTGAGTTAAATATTTTTTAAGCAGTTTCGTCTTTTGAGACTAAGAACCTTTCAAGTTTAGTCAATTTTTTTTGTTTGATTTCATATTATTTCTTATTTATTATTGATAAGCGATGTTAATAACCCTCAAATACCAAAAATCAAGTGTTTTGTGAGTTAAATATTTTTTGAGCTGTTTCGTCTTTTGAGACTAAGAACCTTTCAAGTTTAGTCAATTTTTGTTGTCTGATTTCATATTTTTTCTAACTTATTATTGATAAGCGATGTAAATAACCCTCAAATACCAAAAATCAAGTGTTTTGTGAGTTAAATATTTTTTGAGCAGTTTCGTCTTTTCCGACTAAGAACCTTTCAAGTAAAGTGAATTTTTTTTGTCTGATTTCATATTATTTCTTACTTATTATTGATAAGCGATGTTAATAACCCTGTAATACCAATAATCAAGTGTTTTGTGAGATAAATATTTTTTGAGCAGTTTCGTCTTTTGAGACTAAGAACCTTTCAAGTTGAGTCAATTTTTTTTGTCTGATTTCATATTATTTCTTACTTATTATTGATAAGCGATGTTAATGACCCTCAAATACCAAAAATCAAGTGTTTTGTGAGTTAAATACTTTATGAGCAGTTTTGTCTTTTCCGACTAAGAACCTTTCAAGTTAAGTGAATTTTTTTTGTCTGATTTCATATTATTTCTTACTTATTATTGATAAGCGATGTTAATGACCCTCAAATACCAAAAATCAAGTGTTTTGTGAGTTAAATATTTTTTGAGCAGTTTCGTCTATTAAGGCTTCAAACCTTTAAAGATAAGTCAATTTTTTTAATGATTTCATATTATTACTTACATATTATTGATAAGCGATATTAATAACCCTCTTATATCAAAAATCAAGTGTTTTGTGAGTTAAATATTTTTTGAGCAGTTTCGTCTTTTGAGACTAAGAACCTTTCAAGTTGAGTCAATTTTTTTTGTCTGATATCATATTATTTCTTACTTATTATTGATAAGCGATGTAAATAACCCTGTCATACCAAAAATCAAGTGTTTTGTGAGATAAATATTTTTTGAGCAGTTTCGTCTTTTGAGACTAAGAACCTTTCAAGTTGAGTCAATTTTTTTTGTCTGATTTCATATTATTTCTTACTTATTATTGATAAGCGATGTTAATGACCCTCAAATACCAAAAATCAAGTGTTTTGTGAGTTAAATATTTTTTGAGCAGTTTCGTCTTTTGAGACTAAGAACCTTTCAAGTTGAGTCAATTTTTTTTTGTCTGATTTCATATTATTACTTATTGATTATTGATAAGCGATATTAATAACCTTCAAATACCAAAAATCAAGTGTTTTGTGAGTTAAATATTTTTTGAGCAGTTTCGTCTTTTGAGACTAAGAACCTTTCAAATTGAGTCAATTTTTTTTGTCTGATTTCATATTTTTTCTAACTTATTATTGATAAGCGATGTTTAACCCTCAAATACCAAAAATCAAGTGTTTTGTGAGTTAAATATTTTTTAAGCAGTTTCGTCTTTTGAGACTAAGAACCTTTCAAGTTTAGTCAATTTTTTTTTGTTCGATTTCATATTATTTCTTACTTATTATTGATAAGCGATGTTAATAACCCTCAAATACCAAAAATCAAGTGTTTTGTGAGTTAAATATTTTTTGAGCAGTTTCGTCTTTTGAGACTAAGAACCTTTCAAGTTGAGTCAATTTTTGTTGTCTGATTTCATATTTTTTCTAACTTATTATTGATAAGCGATGTTAATAACCCTCAAATACCAAAAATCAAGTGTTTTGTGAGTTAAATATTTTTTGAGCAGTTTCGTCTTTTCCGACTAAGAACCTTTCAAGTAAAGTGAATTTTTTTTTGTCTGATTTCATATTATTTCTTACTTATTATTGAAAAGCGATGTTAATAACCCTCAAATACCAAAAATCAAGTGTTTTGTGAGTTAAATATTTTTTGAGCAGTTTTGTCTTTTGAGACTATGAACCTTTCAAGTTAAGTCAATTTTTTTTGTTTGATTTCATATTATTTCTAACTTATTATTGATAAGCGATGTTAATAACCCTCAAATACCAAAAATCAAGTGTTTTGTGAGTTAAATATTTTTTGAGCTGTTTCGTCTTTTGAGACTAAGAACCTTTCAAGTTTAGTCAATTTTTGTTGTCTGATTTCATATTTTTTCTAACTTATTATTGATAAGCGATGTAAATAACCCTCAAATACCAAAAATCAAGTGTTTTGTGAGTTAAATATTTTTTGAGCAGTTTCGTCTTTTCCGACTAAGAACCTTTCAAGTAAAGTGAATTTTTTTTGTCTGATTTCATATTATTTCTTACTTATTATTGATAAGCGATATAAATAACCCTGTAATACCAATAATCAAGTGTTTTGTGAGATAAATATTTTTTGAGCAGTTTCGTCTTTTGAGACTAAGAACCTTTCAAGTTGAGTCAATTTTTTTTGTCTGATTTCATATTATTTCTTACTTATTATTGATAAGCGATGTTAATGACCCTCAAATACCAAAAATTAAGTGTTTTGTGAGTTAAATATTTTTTGAGCAGTTTCGTCTTTTCCGACTAAGAACCTTTCAAGTTGAGTCAATTTTTTTTGTCTGATTTCATATTTTTTCTAACTTATTATTGATAAGCGATGTTAATAACCCTCAAATACCAAAAATCAAGTGTTTTGTGAGTTAAATATTTTTTGAGCAGTTTTGTCTTTTGAGACTATGAACCTTTCAAGTTTAGTCAATTTTTTTTTGTTTGATTTCATATTATTTCTTACTTATTATTGATAAGCGATGTTAATAACCCTCAAATACCAAAAATCAAGTGTTTTGTGAGTTAAATATTTTTTGAGCAGTTTCGTCTTTTCCGACTAAGAACCTTTCAAGTAAAGTGAATTTTTTTTGTCTGATTTCATATTATTTCTTACTTATTATTGAAAAGCGATGTTAATAACCCTCAAATACCAAAAATCAAGTGTTTTGTGAGTTAAATATTTTTTGAGCAGTTTCGTCTTTTGAGACTAAGAACCTTTCAAGTTGAGTCAATTTTTTTTGTCTGATTTCATATTATTTCTTACTTATTATTGATAAGCGATGTTAATGACCCTTAAATACCAAAAATCAAGTGTTTTGTGAGTTAAATATTTTTTGAGCAGTTTCGTCTTTTGAGACTATGAACCTTTCAAGTTAAGTCAATTTTTTTTGTTTGATTTCATATTATTTCTAACTTATTATTGATAAGCGATGTTAATAACCCTCAAATACCAAAAATCAAGTGTTTTGTGAGTTAAATATTTTTTGAGCAGTTTCGTCTTTTCCGACTAAGAACCTTTCAAGTAAAGTGAAATTTTTTTGTCTGATTTCATATTATTTCTTACTTATTATTGATAAGCGATGTTAATAACCCTGTACTACCAAAAATTAAGTGTTTTGTGAGTTAAATATTTTTTAAGCAGTTTCGTCTTTTGAGACTAAGAACCTTTCAAGTTAAGTCAATTTTTTTTGTTTGATTTCATATTATTTCTAACTTATTATTGATAAGCGATGTTAATAACCCTCAAATACCAAAAATCAAGTGTTTTGTGAGTTAAATATTTTTTGAGCAGTTTCGTCTTTTCCGACTAAGAACCTTTCAAGGTAAGTGAATTTTTTTGGCTGATTTCATATTTTTTCTAACTTATTATTGATAAGCGATGTTAATTACCCTCAAATACCAAAAATCAAGTGTTTTGTGAGTTAAATATTTTTTGAGCAGTTTTGTCTTTTGAGACTATGAACCTTTCAAGTTAAGTCAATTTTTTTTGTCTGATTTCATATTATTTCTTACTTATTATTGATAAGCGATGTTAATAACCCTGTAATACCAAAAATCAAGTGTTTTGTGAGTTAAATATTTTTTGAGCAGTTTCGTCTTTTGAGACTAAGAACCTTTCAAGTTGAGTCAATTTTTTTTGTCTGATTTCATATTTTTTCTAACTTATTATTGATAAGCGATGTTAATAACCCTCAAATACCAAAAATCAAGTGTTTTGTGAGTTAAATATTTTTTAAGCAGTTTCGTCTTTTGAGACTAAGAACCTTTCAAGTTTAGTCAATTTTTTTTGTTTGATTTCATATTATTTCTTATTTATTATTGATAAGCGATGTTAATAACCCTCAAATACCAAAAATCAAGTGTTTTGTGAGTTAAATATTTTTTGAGCTGTTTCGTCTTTTGAGACTAAGAACCTTTCAAGTTTAGTCAATTTTTGTTGTCTGATTTCATATTTTTTCTAACTTATTATTGATAAGCGATGTAAATAACCCTCAAATACCAAAAATCAAGTGTTTTGTGAGTTAAATATTTTTTGAGCAGTTTCGTCTTTTCCGACTAAGAACCTTTCAAGTAAAGTGAATTTTTTTTGTCTGATTTCATATTATTTCTTACTTATTATTGATAAGCGATGTTAATAACCCTGTAATACCAATAATCAAGTGTTTTGTGAGATAAATATTTTTTGAGCAGTTTCGTCTTTTGAGACTAAGAACCTTTCAAGTTGAGTCAATTTTTTTTGTCTGATTTCATATTATTTCTTACTTATTATTGATAAGCGATGTTAATGACCCTCAAATACCAAAAATCAAGTGTTTTGTGAGTTAAATACTTTATGAGCAGTTTTGTCTTTTCCGACTAAGAACCTTTCAAGTTAAGTGAATTTTTTTTGTCTGATTTCATATTATTTCTTACTTATTATTGATAAGCGATGTTAATGACCCTCAAATACCAAAAATCAAGTGTTTTGTGAGTTAAATATTTTTTGAGCAGTTTCGTCTATTAAGGCTTCAAACCTTTAAAGATAAGTCAATTTTTTTAATGATTTCATATTATTACTTACATATTATTGATAAGCGATATTAATAACCCTCTTATATCAAAAATCAAGTGTTTTGTGAGTTAAATATTTTTTGAGCAGTTTCGTCTTTTGAGACTAAGAACCTTTCAAGTTGAGTCAATTTTTTTTGTCTGATATCATATTATTTCTTACTTATTATTGATAAGCGATGTAAATAACCCTGTCATACCAAAAATCAAGTGTTTTGTGAGATAAATATTTTTTGAGCAGTTTCGTCTTTTGAGACTAAGAACCTTTCAAGTTGAGTCAATTTTTTTTGTCTGATTTCATATTATTTCTTACTTATTATTGATAAGCGATGTTAATGACCCTCAAATACCAAAAATCAAGTGTTTTGTGAGTTAAATATTTTTTGAGCAGTTTCGTCTTTTGAGACTAAGAACCTTTCAAGTTGAGTCAATTTTTTTTTGTCTGATTTCATATTATTACTTATTGATTATTGATAAGCGATATTAATAACCTTCAAATACCAAAAATCAAGTGTTTTGTGAGTTAAATATTTTTTGAGCAGTTTCGTCTTTTGAGACTAAGAACCTTTCAAATTGAGTCAATTTTTTTTGTCTGATTTCATATTTTTTCTAACTTATTATTGATAAGCGATGTTTAACCCTCAAATACCAAAAATCAAGTGTTTTGTGAGTTAAATATTTTTTAAGCAGTTTCGTCTTTTGAGACTAAGAACCTTTCAAGTTTAGTCAATTTTTTTTTGTTCGATTTCATATTATTTCTTACTTATTATTGATAAGCGATGTTAATAACCCTCAAATACCAAAAATCAAGTGTTTTGTGAGTTAAATATTTTTTGAGCAGTTTCGTCTTTTGAGACTAAGAACCTTTCAAGTTGAGTCAATTTTTGTTGTCTGATTTCATATTTTTTCTAACTTATTATTGATAAGCGATGTTAATAACCCTCAAATACCAAAAATCAAGTGTTTTGTGAGTTAAATATTTTTTGAGCAGTTTCGTCTTTTCCGACTAAGAACCTTTCAAGTAAAGTGAATTTTTTTTTGTCTGATTTCATATTATTTCTTACTTATTATTGAAAAGCGATGTTAATAACCCTCAAATACCAAAAATCAAGTGTTTTGTGAGTTAAATATTTTTTGAGCAGTTTTGTCTTTTGAGACTATGAACCTTTCAAGTTAAGTCAATTTTTTTTGTTTGATTTCATATTATTTCTAACTTATTATTGATAAGCGATGTTAATAACCCTCAAATACCAAAAATCAAGTGTTTTGTGAGTTAAATATTTTTTGAGCAGTTTTGTCTTTTGAGACTATGAACCTTTCAAGTTAAGTCAATTTTTTTTGTCTGATTTCATATTATTTCTTACTTATTATTGATAAGCGATGTTAATAACCCTGTAATACCAAAAATCAAGTGTTTTGTGAGTTAAATATTTTTTGAGCAGTTTCGTCTTTTGAGACTAAGAACCTTTCAAGTTGAGTCAATTTTTTTTGTCTGATTTCATATTTTTTCTAACTTATTATTGATAAGCGATGTTAATAACCCTCAAATACCAAAAATCAAGTGTTTTGTGAGTTAAATATTTTTTAAGCAGTTTCGTCTTTTGAGACTAAGAACCTTTCAAGTTTAGTCAATTTTTTTTGTTTGATTTCATATTATTTCTTATTTATTATTGATAAGCGATGTTAATAACCCTCAAATACCAAAAATCAAGTGTTTTGTGAGTTAAATATTTTTTGAGCTGTTTCGTCTTTTGAGACTAAGAACCTTTCAAGTTTAGTCAATTTTTGTTGTCTGATTTCATATTTTTTCTAACTTATTATTGATAAGCGATGTAAATAACCCTCAAATACCAAAAATCAAGTGTTTTGTGAGTTAAATATTTTTTGAGCAGTTTCGTCTTTTCCGACTAAGAACCTTTCAAGTAAAGTGAATTTTTTTTGTCTGATTTCATATTATTTCTTACTTATTATTGATAAGCGATATAAATAACCCTGTAATACCAATAATCAAGTGTTTTGTGAGATAAATATTTTTTGAGCAGTTTCGTCTTTTGAGACTAAGAACCTTTCAAGTTGAGTCAATTTTTTTTGTCTGATTTCATATTATTTCTTACTTATTATTGATAAGCGATGTTAATGACCCTCAAATACCAAAAATCAAGTGTTTTGTGAGTTAAATACTTTATGAGCAGTTTTGTCTTTTCCGACTAAGAACCTTTCAAGTTAAGTGAATTTTTTTTGTCTGATTTCATATTATTTCTTACTTATTATTGATAAGCGATGTTAATGACCCTCAAATACCAAAAATCAAGTGTTTTGTGAGTTAAATATTTTTTGAGCAGTTTCGTCTATTAAGGCTTCAAACCTTTAAAGATAAGTCAATTTTTTTAATGATTTCATATTATTACTTACATATTATTGATAAGCGATATTAATAACCCTCTTATACCAAAAATCAAGTGTTTTGTGAGTTAAATATTTTTTGAGCAGTTTCGTCTTTTGAGACTAAGAACCTTTCAAGTTGAGTCAATTTTTTTTGTCTGATATCATATTATTTCTTACTTATTATTGATAAGCGATGTAAATAACCCTGTCATACCAAAAATCAAGTGTTTTGTGAGATAAATATTTTTTGAGCAGTTTCGTCTTTTGAGACTAAGAACCTTTCAAGTTGAGTCAATTTTTTTTTGTCTGATTTCATATTATTTCTTACTTATTATTGATAAGCGATGTTAATGACCCTCAAATACCAAAAATCAAGTGTTTTGTGAGTTAAATATTTTTTGAGCAGTTTCGTCTTTTGAGACTAAGAACCTTTCAAGTTGAGTCAATTTTTTTTTGTCTGATTTCATATTATTACTTATTGATTATTGATAAGCGATATTAATAACCTTCAAATACCAAAAATCAAGTGTTTTGTGAGTTAAATATTTTTTGAGCAGTTTCGTCTTTTGAGACTAAGAACCTTTCAAATTGAGTCAATTTTTTTTGTCTGATTTCATATTTTTTCTAACTTATAATTGATAAGCGATGTTTAACCCTCAAATACCAAAAATCAAGTGTTTTGTGAGTTAAATATTTTTTAAGCAGTTTCGTCTTTTGAGACTAAGAACCTTTCAAGTTTAGTCAATTTTTTTTTGTTCGATTTCATATTATTTCTTACTTATTATTGATAAGCGATGTTAATAACCCTCAAATACCAAAAATCAAGTGTTTTGTGAGTTAAATATTTTTTGAGCAGTTTCGTCTTTTGAGACTAAGAACCTTTCAAGTTGAGTCAATTTTTGTTGTCTGATTTCATATTTTTTCTAACTTATTATTGATAAGCGATGTTAATAACCCTCAAATACCAAAAATCAAGTGTTTTGTGAGTTAAATATTTTTTGAGCAGTTTCGTCTTTTCCGACTAAGAACCTTTCAAGTAAAGTGAATTTTTTTTTGTCTGATTTCATATTATTTCTTACTTATTATTGAAAAGCGATGTTAATAACCCTCAAATACCAAAAATCAAGTGTTTTGTGAGTTAAATATTTTTTGAGCAGTTTTGTCTTTTGAGACTATGAACCTTTCAAGTTAAGTCAATTTTTTTTGTTTGATTTCATATTATTTCTAACTTATTATTGATAAGCGATGTTAATAACCCTCAAATACCAAAAATCAAGTGTTTTGTGAGTTAAATATTTTTTGAGCAGTTTCGTCTTTTCCGACTAAGAACCTTTCAAGTAAAGTGATTTTTTTTTGTCTGATTTCATATTATTTCTTACTTATTATTGATAAGCGATGTTAATGACCCTCAAATACCAAAAATCAAGTGTTTTGTGAGTTAAATACTTTATGAGCAGTTTTGTCTTTTCCGACTAAGAACCTTTCAAGTTAAGTGAATTTTTTTTGTCTGATTTCATATTATTTCTTACTTATTATTGATAAGCGATGTTAATGACCCTCAAATACCAAAAATCAAGTGTTTTGTGAGTTAAATATTTTTTGAGCAGTTTCGTCTATTAAGGCTTCAAACCTTTAAAGATAAGTCAATTTTTTTAATGATTTCATATTATTACTTACATATTATTGATAAGCGATATTAATAACCCTCTAATACCAAGAATCAAGTGTTTTGTGAGTTAAATATTTTTTGAGCAGTTTCGTCTTTTGAGACTAAGAACCTTTCAAGTTGAGTCAATTTTTTTGTCTGATATCATATTATTTCTTACTTATTATTGATAAGCGATGTAAATAACCCTGTCATACCAAAAATCAAGTGTTTTGTGAGATAAATATTTTTTGAGCAGTTTCGTCTTTTGAGACTAAGAACCTTTCAAGTTGAGTCAATTTTTTTTGTCTGATTTCATATTATTTCTTACTTATTATTGATAAGCGATGTTAATGACCCTCAAATACCAAAAATCAAGTGTTTTGTGAGTTAAATATTTTTTGAGCAGTTTCGTCTTTTGAGACTAAGAACCTTTCAAGTTGAGTCAATTTTTTTTTGTCTGATTTCATATTATTACTTATTGATTATTGATAAGCGATATTAATAACCTTCAAATACCAAAAATCAAGTGTTTTGTGAGTTAAATATTTTTTGAACATTTTCGTCTTTTGAGACTAAGAACCTTTCAAGTTGAGTCAATTTTTTTTGTCTGATATCATATTATTTCTTACTTATTATTGATAAGCGATATAAATAACCCTCAAATTTCAAAAATCAAGTGTTTTGTGAGTTAAATATTTTTTGAGCAGTTTCGTCTTTTGAGACTAAGAACCTTTCAAGTTGAGTCAATTTTTTTTTGTCTGATATCATATTATTTCTTACTTATTATTGATAAGCGATATAAATAACCCTCAAATACCAAAAATCAAGTGTTTTGTGAGTTAAATATTTTTTGAGCAGTTTCGTCTTTTGAGACTAAGAACCTTTCAAGTTGAGTCAATTTTTTTTGTCTGATTTCATATTATTTCTAACTTATTATTGATAAGCGATGTTAATAACCCTCAAATACCAAAAATCAAGTGTTTTGTGAGTTAAATATTTTTTGAGCAGTTTCGTCTTTTGAGACTTAGAACCTTTCAAGTTGAGTCAATTTTTTTTGTCTGATTTCATATTATTTCTTACTTATTATTGATAAGCGATGTTAATGACCCTCAAATACCAAAAATCAAGTGTTTTGTGAGTTAAATACTTTATGAGCAGTTTTGTCTTTTCCGACTAAGAACCTTTCAAGTTAAGTGAATTTTTTTTGTCTGATTTCATATTATTTCTTACTTATTATTGATAAGCGATGTTAATGACCCTCAAATACCAAAAATCAAGTGTTTTGTGAGTTAAATATTTTTTGAGCAGTTTCGTCTATTAAGGCTTCAAACCTTTAAAGATAAGTCAATTTTTTTAATGATTTCATATTATTACTTACATATTATTGATAAGCGATATTAATAACCCTCTAATACCAAGAATCAAGTGTTTTGTGAGTTAAATATTTTTTGAGCAGTTTCGTCTTTTGAGACTAAGAACCTTTCAAGTTGAGTCAATTTTTTTGTCTGATATCATATTATTTCTTACTTATTATTGATAAGCGATGTAAATAACCCTGTCATACCAAAAATCAAGTGTTTTGTGAGATAAATATTTTTTGAGCAGTTTCGTCTTTTGAGACTAAGAACCTTTCAAGTTGAGTCAATTTTTTTTGTCTGATTTCATATTATTTCTTACTTATTATTGATAAGCGATGTTAATGACCCTCAAATACCAAAAATCAAGTGTTTTGTGAGTTAAATATTTTTTGAGCAGTTTCGTCTTTTGAGACTAAGAACCTTTCAAGTTGAGTCAATTTTTTTTTGTCTGATTTCATATTATTACTTATTGATTATTGATAAGCGATATTAATAACCTTCAAATACCAAAAATCAAGTGTTTTGTGAGTTAAATATTTTTTGAACATTTTCGTCTTTTGAGACTAAGAACCTTTCAAGTTGAGTCAATTTTTTTTGTCTGATATCATATTATTTCTTACTTATTATTGATAAGCGATATAAATAACCCTCAAATTTCAAAAATCAAGTGTTTTGTGAGTTAAATATTTTTTGAGCAGTTTCGTCTTTTGAGACTAAGAACCTTTCAAGTTGAGTCAATTTTTTTTTGTCTGATATCATATTATTTCTTACTTATTATTGATAAGCGATATAAATAACCCTCAAATACCAAAAATCAAGTGTTTTGTGAGTTAAATATTTTTTGAGCAGTTTCGTCTTTTGAGACTAAGAACCTTTCAAGTTGAGTCAATTTTTTTTGTCTGATTTCATATTATTTCTAACTTATTATTGATAAGCGATGTTAATAACCCTCAAATACCAAAAATCAAGTGTTTTGTGAGTTAAATATTTTTTGAGCAGTTTCGTCTTTTGAGACTTAGAACCTTTCAAGTTGAGTCAATTTTTTTTGTCTGATTTCATATTATTTCTTACTTATTATTGATAAGCGATGTTAATGACCCTCAAATACCAAAAATCAAGTGTTTTGTGAGTTAAATATTTTTTGAGCAGTTTCGTCTATTAAGGCTTCAAACCTTTAAAGATAAGTCAATTTTTTTAATGATTTCATATTATTACTTACATATTATTGATAAGCGATATTAATAACCCTCTTATACCAAAAATCAAGTGTTTTGTGAGTTAAATATTTTTTGAGCAGTTTCGTCTTTTGAGACTAAGAACCTTTCAAGTTGAGTCAATTTTTTTTGTCTGATATCATATTATTTCTTACTTATTATTGATAAGCGATGTAAATAACCCTGTCATACCAAAAATCAAGTGTTTTGTGAGATAAATATTTTTTGAGCAGTTTCGTCTTTTGAGACTAAGAACCTTTCAAGTTGAGTCAATTTTTTTTGTCTGATTTCATATTATTTCTTACTTATTATTGATAAGCGATGTTAATGACCCTCAAATACCAAAAATCAAGTGTTTTGTGAGTTAAATATTTTTTGAGCAGTTTCGTCTATTAAGGCTTCAAACCTTTAAAGATAAGTCAATTTTTTTAATGATTTCATATTATTACTTACATATTATTGATAAGCGATATTAATAACCCTCTAATACCAAGAATCAAGTGTTTTGTGAGTTAAATATTTTTTGAGCAGTTTCGTCTTTTGAGACTAAGAACCTTTCAAGTTGAGTCAATTTTTTTGTCTGATATCATATTATTTCTTACTTATTATTGATAAGCGATGTAAATAACCCTGTCATACCAAAAATCAAGTGTTTTGTGAGATAAATATTTTTTGAGCAGTTTCGTCTTTTGAGACTAAGAACCTTTCAAGTTGAGTCAATTTTTTTTGTCTGATTTCATATTATTTCTTACTTATTATTGATAAGCGATGTTAATGACCCTCAAATACCAAAAATCAAGTGTTTTGTGAGTTAAATATTTTTTGAGCAGTTTCGTCTTTTGAGACTAAGAACCTTTCAAGTTGAGTCATTTTTTTTTTGTCTGATTTCATATTATTACTTATTGATTATTGATAAGCGATATTAATAACCTTCAAATACCAAAAATCAAGTGTTTTGTGAGTTAAATATTTTTTGAACATTTTCGTCTTTTGAGACTAAGAACCTTTCAAGTTGAGTCAATTTTTTTTGTCTGATATCATATTATTTCTTACTTATTATTGATAAGCGATATAAATAACCCTCAAATTTCAAAAATCAAGTGTTTTGTGAGTTAAATATTTTTTGAGCAGTTTCGTCTTTTGAGACTAAGAACCTTTCAAGTTGAGTCAATTTTTTTTTGTCTGATATCATATTATTTCTTACTTATTATTGATAAGCGATATAAATAACCCTCAAATACCAAAAATCAAGTGTTTTGTGAGTTAAATATTTTTTGAGCAGTTTCGTCTTTTGAGACTAAGAACCTTTCAAGTTGAGTCAATTTTTTTTGTCTGATTTCATATTATTTCTAACTTATTATTGATAAGCGATGTTAATAACCCTCAAATACCAAAAATCAAGTGTTTTGTGAGTTAAATATTTTTTGAGCAGTTTCGTCTTTTGAGACTTAGAACCTTTCAAGTTGAGTCAATTTTTTTTGTCTGATTTCATATTATTTCTTACTTATTATTGATAAGCGATGTTAATGACCCTCAAATACCAAAAATCAAGTGTTTTGTGAGTTAAATACTTTATGAGCAGTTTTGTCTTTTCCGACTAAGAACCTTTCAAGTTAAGTGAATTTTTTTTGTCTGATTTCATATTATTTCTTACTTATTATTGATAAGCGATGTTAATGACCCTCAAATACCAAAAATCAAGTGTTTTGTGAGTTAAATATTTTTTGAGCAGTTTCGTCTTTTGAGACTTAGAACCTTTCAAGTTGAGTCAATTTTTTTTGTCTGATTTCATATTATTTCTTACTTATTATTGATAAGCGATGTTAATGACCCTCAAATACCAAAAATCAAGTGTTTTGTGAGTTAAATATTTTTTGAGCAGTTTCGTCTTTTGAGACTAAGAACCTTTCAAGTTGAGTCAATTTTTTTTTGTCTGATATCATATTATTTCTTACTTATTATTGATAAGCGATATAAATAACCCTCAAATACCAAAAATCAAGTGTTTTGTGAGTTAAATATTTTTTGAGCAGTTTCGTCTTTTGAGACTAAGAACCTTTCAAGTTGAGTCATTTTTTTTTGTCTGATTTCATATTATTTCTAACTTATTATTGATAAGCGATGTTTATGACCCTCAAATACCAAAAATCAAGTGTTTTGTGAGTTAAATATTTTTTGAGCAGTTTCGTCTTTTGAGACTAAGAACCTTTCAAGTTGAGTCATTTTTTTTTGTCTGATTTCATATTATTTCTAACTTATTATTGATAAGCGATGTTTATGACCCTCAAATACCAAAAATCAAGTGTTTTGTGAGATAAATATTTTTTGAGCAGTTTCGTCTTTTGAGACTAAGAACCTTTCAAGTTGAGTCAATTTTTTTTTGTCTGATATCATATTATTTCTTACTTATTATTGATAAGCGATATAAATAACCCTCAAATTTCAAAAATCAAGTGTTTTGTGAGTTAAATATTTTTTGAGCAGTTTCGTCTTTTGAGACTAAGAACCTTTCAAGTTGAGTCAATTTTTTTTTGTCTGATTTCATATTATTACTTATTGATTATTGATAAGCGATATTAATAACCTTCAAATACCAAAAATCAAGTGTTTTGTGATTTAAATATTTTTTGAACATTTTCGTCTTTTGAGACTAAGAACCTTTCAAGTTGAGTCAATTTTTTTTTGTCTGATATCATATTATTTCTTACTTATTATTGATAAGCGATATAAATAACCCTCAAATACCAAAAATCAAGTGTTTTGTGAGTTAAATATTTTTTGAGCAGTTTCGTCTTTTGAGACTAAGAACCTTTCAAGTTTAGTCAATTTTTTTGGTCTGATTTCATATTATTTCTAACTTATTATTGATAAGCGATGTTAATAACCCTCAAATACCAAAAATCAAGTGTTTTGTGAGTTAAATATTTTTTGAGCAGTTTCGTCTTTTGAGACTAAGAACCTTTCAAGTTGAGTCAATTTTTTTTTGTCTGATATCATATTATTTCTTACTTATTATTGATAAGCGATATAAATAACCCTCAAATACCAAAAATCAAGTGTTTTGTGAGTTAAATATTTTTTGAGCAGTTTCGTCTTTTGAGACTAAGAACCTTTCAAGTTGAGTCATTTTTTTTTGTCTGATTTCATATTATTTCTAACTTATTATTGATAAGCGATGTTTATGACCCTCAAATACCAAAAATCAAGTGTTTTGTGAGTTAAATATTTTTTGAGCAGTTTCGTCTATTAAGGCTTCAAACCTTTAAAGATAAGTCAATTTTTTTAATGATTTCATATTATTACTTACATATTATTGATAAGCGATATTAATAACCCTCTAATACCAAGAATCAAGTGTTTTGTGAGTTAAATATTTTTTGAGCAGTTTCGTCTTTTGAGACTAAGAACCTTTCAAGTTGAGTCAATTTTTTTGTCTGATATCATATTATTTCTTACTTATTATTGATAAGCGATGTAAATAACCCTGTCATACCAAAAATCAAGTGTTTTGTGAGATAAATATTTTTTGAGCAGTTTCGTCTTTTGAGACTAAGAACCTTTCAAGTTGAGTCAATTTTTTTTGTCTGATTTCATATTATTTCTTACTTATTATTGATAAGCGATGTTAATGACCCTCAAATACCAAAAATCAAGTGTTTTGTGAGTTAAATATTTTTTGAGCAGTTTCGTCTTTTGAGACTAAGAACCTTTCAAGTTGAGTCAATTTTTTTTTGTCTGATTTCATATTATTACTTATTGATTATTGATAAGCGATATTAATAACCTTCAAATACCAAAAATCAAGTGTTTTGTGATTTAAATATTTTTTGAACATTTTCGTCTTTTGAGACTAAGAACCTTTCAAGTTGAGTCAATTTTTTTTTGTCTGATATCATATTATTTCTTACTTATTATTGATAAGCGATATAAATAACCCTCAAATACCAAAAATCAAGTGTTTTGTGAGTTAAATATTTTTTGAGCAGTTTCGTCTTTTGAGACTAAGAACCTTTCAAGTTTAGTCATTTTTTTTGGTCTGATTTCATATTATTTCTAACTTATTATTGATAAGCGATGTTAATAACCCTCAAATACCAAAAATCAAGTGTTTTGTGAGTTAAATATTTTTTGAGCAGTTTCGTCTTTTGAGACTAAGAACCTTTCAAGTTGAGTCAATTTTTTTTTGTCTGATTTCATATTATTACTTATTGATTATTGATAAGCGATATTAATAACCTTCAAATACCAAAAATCAAGTGTTTTGTGATTTAAATATTTTTTGAACATTTTCGTCTTTTGAGACTAAGAACCTTTCAAGTTGAGTCAATTTTTTTTTGTCTGATATCATATTATTTCTTACTTATTATTGATAAGCGATATAAATAACCCTCAAATACCAAAAATCAAGTGTTTTGTGAGTTAAATATTTTTTGAGCAGTTTCGTCTTTTGAGACTAAGAACCTTTCAAGTTTAGTCATTTTTTTTGGTCTGATTTCATATTATTTCTAACTTATTATTGATAAGCGATGTTAATAACCCTCAAATACCAAAAATCAAGTGTTTTGTGAGTTAAATATTTTTTGAGCAGTTTCGTCTTTTGAGACTAAGAACCTTTCAAGTTGAGTCAATTTTTTTTTGTCTGATATCATATTATTTCTTACTTATTATTGATAAGCGATATAAATAACCCTCAAATACCAAAAATCAAGTGTTTTGTGAGTTAAATATTTTTTGAGCAGTTTCGTCTTTTGAGACTAAGAACCTTTCAAGTTGAGTCATTTTTTTTTGTCTGATTTCATATTATTTCTAACTTATTATTGATAAGCGATGTTAATAACCCTCAAATACCAAAAATCAAGTGTTTTGTGAGTTAAATATTTTTTGAGCAGTTTCGTCTTTTGAGACTTAGAACCTTTCAAGTTGAGTCAATTTTTTTTGTCTGATTTCATATTATTTCTTACTTATTATTGATAAGCGATGTTAATGACCCTCAAATACCAAAAATCAAGTGTTTTGTGAGTTAAATATTTTTTGAGCAGTTTCGTCTTTTGAGACTAAGAACCTTTCAAGTTGAGTCAATTTTTTTTTGTCTGATTTCATATTATTACTTATTGATTATTGATAAGCGATATTAATAACCTTCAAATACCAAAAATCAAGTGTTTTGTGAGTTAAATATTTTTTGAGCAGTTTTGTCTTTTGAAACTATGAACCTTTCAAGTTAAGTCAATTTTATTTTGTCTGATTTCATATTATTACTAACTTATTATTGATAAGCGATGTTAATGACCCTCAAATACCAAAAATCAAGTGTTTTGTGAGTTAAATATTTTTTAAGCAGTTTAGTCTTTTGAGACTTAGAACCTTTCAAGTTAAGTCATTTTTTTTTGTTTGATTTCATATAATTTCTTACTTATTATTGATAAGCGATGTTAATAGGCCTCAAATACCAAAAATCAAGTGTTTTGTGAGTTAAATATTTTTTCAGCAGTTTCGTCTTTTGAGACTTAGAACCTTTTAAGTTGAATCAATTTGTTTTGTCTGATTTCATATTATTACTTATTGATTATTGATAAGCGATATTAATTACCCTCAAATACCAAAAATCGAGTGTTTTGTGAGAAAATCAAGTGTTTTGTGAGTTAAATATTTTTTAAGCAGTTTCGTCTTTTGAGACTAAGAACCTTTCAAGTTGAGTCAATTTTTTTGTCTGATTTAATATTATTTCTTACTTATTATTGATAAGCGATGTTAATGACCCTCAAATACCAAAAATCAAGTGTTTTGTGAGTTAAATATTTTTAAGCAGTTTCGTCTTTTGAGACTAAGAACCTTTCAAGTTAAGTCAATTTTTTTTGTTTGATTTCATATTATTTCTAACTTATTATTGATAAGCGATGTTAATAACCCTCAAATACCAAAAATCAAGTGTTTTGTGAGTTAAATATTTTTTGAGCAGTTTCGTCTTTTCCGACTAAGAACCTTTCAAGTTAGGTGAATTTTTTTGGCTGATTTCATATTTTTTCTAACTTATTATTGATAAGCGATGTTAATTACCCTCAAATACCAAAAATCAAGTGTTTTGTGAGTTAAATATTTTTTGAGCAGTTTCGTCTTTTGAGACTAAGAACCTTTCAAGTTAAGTAAATTTTTTTTGTCTGATTTCATATTTTTTCTAACTTATTATTGATAAGCGATGTTAATAACCCTGTAATACCAATAATCAAGTGTTTTGTGAGATAAATATTTTTGGAGCAGTTTAACTAACCTTTCAAGTAAAGTGAATTTTTTTTGTCTGATTTCATATTATTTCTTACTTATTATTGAAAAGCGATGTTGATAACCCTCAAATACCAAAAATCAAGTGTTTTGTGAGTTAAATATTTTTTGAGCAGTTTTGTCTTTTGAGACTATGAACCTTTCAAGTTAAGTCAATTTTTTTTCTCTGATTTCATATTATTTCTTACTTATTATTGATAAGCGATGTTAATAACCCTGTAATACCAAAAATCAAGTGTTTTGTGAGTTAAATATTTTTTAAGCAGTTTCGTCTTTTGAGACTTAGAACCTTTCAAGTTAAGTCATTTTTTTTTGTTTGATTTCATATAATTTCTTACTTATTATTGATAAGCGATGTTAATAGGCCTCAAATACCAAAAATCAAGTGTTTTGTGAGTTAAATATTTTTTCAGCAGTTTCGTCTTTTGAGACTTAGAACCTTTTAAGTTGAATCAATTTGTTTTGTCTGATTTCATATTATTACTTATTGATTATTGATAAGCGATATTAATTACCCTCAAATACCAAAAATCGAGTGTTTTGTGAGTTAAATATTTTTTGAGCAGTTTTGTCTTCTGAGACTATGAACCTTTCAAGTTGAGTCAATTTTATTTTGTCTGATTTCATATTATTACTTATTGACTATTGAAAATCAATATTAATAACCCTCAAATACCACAAATCAAGTGTTTTGTGAGATGAATAATTTTTGAGCAGTATCGTCTTTTGAGACTTAGAAGCTTTCAAGTTTAGTCAATTTTTTTTTGTCTGATTTCAGATTATTACTTATTGATTATTGATAAGCGATATTAATAACCCTCAAATACCAAAAATCAAGTGTTTTGTGAGTTAAATATTTTTTGAGCAGTTTCGTCTTTTGAGACTAAGAACCTTTCAAGTTGAGTCAATTTTTTTTGTCTGATTTCATATTATTTCTAACTTATTATTGATAAGCGGTGTTAATAACCCTCAAATACCAAAAATCAAGTGCTTTGTGAGTTAAATATTTTTTGAGCAGTTTCGTCTTTTCCGACTTAGAACCTTTCAAGTTAAGTCAATTTTTTTTGTCTAATTTCATATTATTTCTTACTTATTATTGATAAGCGATATTAATAACCCTCAAATACCAAAAATCAAGTGTTTTGTGAGTTAAATATTTTTTGAGCAGTTTCGTCTTTTGAGACTAAGAACCTTTCAAGTTGAGTCAATTTTTTTTGTCTGATTTCATATTATTTCTAACTAATTATTGATAAGCGATGTTAATAACCCTCAAATACCAAAAATCAAGTGTTTTGTGAGTTAAATACTTTATGAGCAGTTTTGTCTTTTCCGACTAAGAACCTTTCAAGTTAAGTCAATTTTTTTTGTCTGATTTCATTTTATTTCTTACTTATTATTGATAAGCGATGTTAATGCCCCTCAAATACCAAAAATCAAGTGTTTTGTGAGTTAAATATTTTTTAAGCAGTTTCGTCTTTTGAGACTAAGAACCTTTCAAGTTTAGTAAATTTTTTTTGTCTGATTTCAGATTATTACTAATTGATTATTGATAAGCGATGTTAATAACCCTCAAATACCAAAAATCAAGTGTTTTGTGAGTTAAATATTTTTTGAGCAGTTTCGTCTTTTCCGACTAAGAACCTTTCAAGTAAAGTGAATTTTTTTTTGTCTGATTTCAGATTATTACTAATTGATTATTGATAAGCGATGTTAATGACCCTCAAATACCAAAAATCAAGTGTTTTGTGAGTTAAATATTTTTTAAGCAGTTTCGTCTTTTGAGACTAAGAACCTTTCAAGTTTAGTCAATTTTTTTTGTTTAATTTCATATTATTTCTTACTTATTATTGATAAGCGATGTAAATAACCCTGTCATACCAAAAATCAAGTGTTTTGTGAGATAAATATTTTTTGAGCAGTTTCGTCTTTTGAGACTAAGAACCTTTCAAGTTAAGTCAATTTTTTTTTGTCTGATTTCATATTATTTCTTACTTATTATTGATAAGCGATGTTTATGACCCTCAAATACCAAAAATCAAGTGTTTTGTGAGTTAAATATTTTTTAAGCAGTTTCGTCTTTTGAGACTAAGAACCTTTCAAGTTGAGTCAATTTTTTTGTCTGATTTAATATTATTTCTTACTTATTATTGATAAGCGATGTTAATGACCCTCAAATACCAAAAATCAAGTGTTTTGTGAGTTAAATATTTTTAAGCAGTTTCGTCTTTTGAGACTAAGAACCTTTCAAGTTAAGTCAATTTTTTTTGTTTGATTTCATATTATTTCAAACTTATTATTGATAAGCGATGTTAATAACCCTCAAATACCAAAAATCAAGTGTTTTGTGAGTTAAATATTTTTTGAGCAGTTTCGTCTTTTCCGACTAAGAACCTTTCAAGTTAAGTGAATTTTTTTGGCTGATTTCATATTTTTTCTAACTTATTATTGATAAGCGATGTTAATTACCCTCAAATACCAAAAATCAAGTGTTTTGTGAGTTAAATATTTTTTGAGCAGTTTCGTCTTTTGAGACTAAGAACCTTTCAAGTTAAGTAAATTTTTTTTGTCTGATTTCATATTTTTTCTAACTTATTATTGATAAGCGATGTTAATAACCCTGTAATACCAATAATCAAGTGTTTTGTGAGATAAATATTTTTGGAGCAGTTTAACTAACCTTTCAAGTAAAGTGAATTTTTTTTGTCTGATTTCATATTATTTCTTACTTATTATTGAAAAGCGATGTTGATAACCCTCAAATACCAAAAATCAAGTGTTTTGTGAGTTAAATATTTTTTGAGCAGTTTTGTCTTTTGAGACTATGAACCTTTCAAGTTAAGTCAATTTTTTTTCTCTGATTTCATATTATTTCTTACTTATTATTGATAAGCGATGTTAATAACCCTGTAATACCAAAAATCAAGTGTTTTGTGAGTTAAATATTTTTTAAGCAGTTTCGTCTTTTGAGACTTAGAACCTTTCAAGTTAAGTCAATTTTTTTTGTTTGATTTCATATTATTTCTAACTTATTATTGATAAGCGATGTTAATAACCCTCAAATACCAAAAATCAAGTGTTTTGTGAGTTAAATATTTTTTAAGCAGTTTCGTCTTTTGAGACTTAGAACCTTTCAAGTTAAGTCAATTTTTTTTGTTTGATTTCATATTATTTCTAACTTATTATTGATAAGCAATGTTAATAACCCTCAAATACCAAAAATCAAGTGTTTTGTGAGTTAAATATTTTTTGAGCAGTTTTGTCTTTTGAGACTATGAACCTTTCAAGTTAAGTCAATTTTTTTTGTCTGATTTCATATTATTTCTTACTTATTATTGATAAGCGATGTTAATAACCCTGTAATACCAAAAATCAAGTGTTTTGTGAGTTAAATATTTTTTGAGCAGTTTCGTCTTTTGAGACTAAGAACCTTTCAAGTTGAGTCAATTTTTTTTGTCTGATTTCATATTTTTTCTAACTTATTATTGATAAGCGATGTTAATAACCCTCAAATACCAAAAATCAAGTGTTTTGTGAGTTAAATATTTTTTAAGCAGTTTCGTCTTTTGAGACTAAGAACCTTTCAAGTTTAGTCAATTTTTTTTGTTTGATTTCATATTATTTCTTACTTATTATTGATAAGCGATGTTAATAACCCTCAAATACCAAAAATCAAGTGTTTTGTGAGTTAAATATTTTTTGAGCAGTTTCGTCTTTTCCGACTAAGAACCTTTCAAGTAAAGTGAATTTTTTTTGTCTGATTTCATATTATTTCTTACTTATTATTGAAAAGCGATGTTAATAACCCTCAAATACCAAAAATCAAGTGTTTTGTGAGTTAAATATTTTTTGAGCAGTTTCGTCTTTTGAGACTAAGAACCTTTCAAGTTAAGTAAATTTTTTTTGTCTGATTTCATATTTTTTCTAACTTATTCTTGATAAGCGATGTTAATAACCCTGTAATACCAATAATCAAGTGTTTTGTGAGATAAATATTTTTTGAGCAGTTTCGTCTTTTGAGACTAAGAACCTTTCAAGTTGAGTCAATTTTTTTTGTCTGATTTCATATTATTTCTTACTTATTATTGATAAGCGATGTTAATAACCCTCAAATACCAAAAATCAAGTGTTTTGTGAGTTAAATACTTTATGAGCAGTTTTGTCTTTTCCGACTAAGAACCTTTCAAGTTAAGTGAATTTTTTTTGTCTGATTTCATATTATTTCTTACTTATTATTGATAAGCGATGTTAATAACCCTCAAATACCAAAAATCAAGTGCTTTGTGAGTTAAATATTTTTTGAGCAGTTTCGTCTTTTCCGACTAAGAACCTTTCAAGTTAAGTCAATTTTTTTTGTCTAATTTCATATTATTTCTAACTTATTATTGATAAGCGATGTTAATAACCCTTAAATACCAAAAATCAAGTGTTTTGTGAGTTAAATACTTTATGAGCAGTTTTGTCTTTTCCGACTAAGAACCTTTCAAGTTAAGTCAATTTTTTTTGTCTGATTTCATTTTATTTCTTACTTATTATTGATAAGCGATGTTAATGCCCCTCAAATACCAAAAATCAAGTGTTTTGTGAGTTAAATATTTTTTAAGCAGTTTCGTCTTTTGAGACTAAGAACCTTTCAAGTTTAGTAAATTTTTTTTTGTCTGATTTCAGATTATTACTAATTGATTATTGATAAGCGATGTTAATAACCCTCAAATACCAAAAATCTAGTGTTTTGTGAGTTAAATATTTTTTGAGCAGCTTCGTCTTTTGAGACTAAGAACCTTTCAAGTTTAGTAAATTTTTTTTTGTCTGATTTCAGATTATTACTAATTGATTATTGATAAGCGATGTTAATGACCCTCAAATACCAAAAATCAAGTGTTTTGTGAGTTAAATATTTTTTAAGCAGTTTCGTCTTTTGAGACTAAGAACCTTTCAAGTTTAGTCAATTTTTTTTGTTTAATTTCATATTATTTCTTACTTATTATTGATAAGCGATGTAAATAACCCTGTCATACCAAAAATCAAGTGTTTTGTGAGATAAATATTTTTTGAGCAGTTTCGTCTTTTGAGACTAAGAACCTTTCAAGTTAAGTCAATTTTTTTTTGTCTGATTTCATATTATTTCTTACTTATTATTGATAAGCGATGTTTATGACCCTCAAATACCAAAAATCAAGTGTTTTGTGAGTTAAATATTTTTTAAGCAGTTTCGTCTTTTGAGACTAAGAACCTTTCAAGTTGAGTCAATTTTTTTGTCTGATTTAATATTATTTCTTACTTATTATTGATAAGCGATGTTAATGACCCTCAAATACCAAAAATCAAGTGTTTTGTGAGTTAAATATTTTTAAGCAGTTTCGTCTTTTGAGACTAAGAACCTTTCAAGGTAAGTCAATTTTTTTTGTTTGATTTCATATTATTTCTAACTTATTATTGATAAGCGATGTTAATAACCCTCAAATACCAAAAATCAAGTGTTTTGTGAGTTAAATATTTTTTGAGCAGTTTCGTCTTTTCCGACTAAGAACCTTTCAAGTTAAGTGAATTTTTTTGGCTGATTTCATATTTTTTCTAACTTATTATTGATAAGCGATGTTAATTACCCTCAAATACCAAAAATCAAGTGTTTTGTGAGTTAAATATTTTTTAAGCAGTTTCGTCTTTTGAGACTAAGAACCTTTCAAGTTTAGTCAATTTTTTTTGTTTAATTTCATATTATTTCTTACTTATTATTGATAAGCGATGTAAATAACCCTGTCATACCAAAAATCAAGTGTTTTGTGAGATAAATATTTTTTGAGCAGTTTCGTCTTTTGAGACTAAGAACCTTTCAAGTTGAGTCAATTTTTTTGTCTGATATCATATTATTTCTTACTTATTATTGATAAGCGATGTAAATAACCCTGTCATACCAAAAATCAAGTGTTTTGTGAGATAAATATTTTTTGAGCAGTTTCGTCTTTTGAGACTAAGAACCTTTCAAGTTGAGTCAATTTTTTTTGTCTGATTTCATATTATTTCTTACTTATTATTGATAAGCGATGTTAATGACCCTCAAATACCAAAAATCAAGTGTTTTGTGAGTTAAATATTTTTTGAGCAGTTTCGTCTTTTGAGACTAAGAACCTTTCAAGTTGAGTCAATTTTTTTTTGTCTGATTTCATATTATTACTTATTGATTATTGATAAGCGATATTAATAACCTTCAAATACCAAAAATCAAGTGTTTTGTGAGTTAAATATTTTTTGAACATTTTCGTCTTTTGAGACTAAGAACCTTTCAAGTTGAGTCAATTTTTTTTGTCTGATATCATATTATTTCTTACTTATTATTGATAAGCGATATAAATAACCCTCAAATTTCAAAAATCAAGTGTTTTGTGAGTTAAATATTTTTTGAGCAGTTTCGTCTTTTGAGACTAAGAACCTTTCAAGTTGAGTCAATTTTTTTTTGTCTGATTTCATATTATTACTTATTGATTATTGATAAGCGATATTAATAACCTTCAAATACCAAAAATCAAGTGTTTTGTGATTTAAATATTTTTTGAACATTTACGTCTTTTGAGACTAAGAACCTTTCAAGTTGAGTCAATTTTTTTTTGTCTGATATCATATTATTTCTTACTTATTATTGATAAGCGATATAAATAACCCTCAAATACCAAAAATCAAGTGTTTTGTGAGTTAAATATTTTTTGAGCAGTTTCGTCTTTTGAGACTAAGAACCTTTCAAGTTTAGTCAATTTTTTTGGTCTGATTTCATATTATTTCTAACTTATTATTGATAAGCGATGTTAATAACCCTCAAATACCAAAAATCAAGTGTTTTGTGAGTTAAATATTTTTTGAGCAGTTTCGTCTTTTGAGACTAAGAACCTTTCAAGTTGAGTCAATTTTTTTTTGTCTGATATCATATTATTTCTTACTTATTATTGATAAGCGATATAAATAACCCTCAAATACCAAAAATCAAGTGTTTTGTGAGTTAAATATTTTTTGAGCAGTTTCGTCTTTTGAGACTAAGAACCTTTCAAGTTGAGTCATTTTTTTTTGTCTGATTTCATATTATTTCTAACTTATTATTGATAAGCGATGTTAATAACCCTCAAATACCAAAAATCAAGTGTTTTGTGAGTTAAATATTTTTTGAGCAGTTTCGTCTTTTGAGACTTAGAACCTTTCAAGTTGAGTCAATTTTTTTTGTCTGATTTCATATTATTTCTTACTTATTATTGATAAGCGATGTTAATGACCCTCAAATACCAAAAATCAAGTGTTTTGTGAGTTAAATATTTTTTGAGCAGTTTCGTCTTTTGAGACTAAGAACCTTTCAAGTTGAGTCAATTTTTTTTTGTCTGATTTCATATTATTACTTATTGATTATTGATAAGCGATATTAATAACCTTCAAATACCAAAAATCAAGTGTTTTGTGAGTTAAATATTTTTTGAGCAGTTTTGTCTTTTGAAACTATGAACCTTTCAAGTTAAGTCAATTTTATTTTGTCTGATTTCATATTATTACTAACTTATTATTGATAAGCGATGTTAATGACCCTCAAATACCAAAAATCAAGTGTTTTGTGAGTTAAATATTTTTTAAGCAGTTTAGTCTTTTGAGACTTAGAACCTTTCAAGTTAAGTCATTTTTTTTTGTTTGATTTCATATAATTTCTTACTTATTATTGATAAGCGATGTTAATAGGCCTCAAATACCAAAAATCAAGTGTTTTGTGAGTTAAATATTTTTTCAGCAGTTTCGTCTTTTGAGACTTAGAACCTTTTAAGTTGAATCAATTTGTTTTGTCTGATTTCATATTATTACTTATTGATTATTGATAAGCGATATTAATTACCCTCAAATACCAAAAATCGAGTGTTTTGTGAGTTAAATATTTTTTGAGCAGTTTTGTCTTCTGAGACTATGAACCTTTCAAGTTGAGTCAATTTTATTTTGTCTGATTTCATATTATTACTTATTGACTATTGAAAATCAATATTAATAACCCTCAAATACCACAAATCAAGTGTTTTGTGAGATGAATAATTTTTGAGCAGTATCGTCTTTTGAGACTTAGAAGCTTTCAAGTTTAGTCAATTTTTTTTTGTCTGATTTCAGATTATTACTTATTGATTATTGATAAGCGATATTAATAACCCTCAAATACCAAAAATCAAGTGTTTTGTGAGTTAAATATTTTTTGAGCAGTTTCGTCTTTTGAGACTAAGAACCTTTCAAGTTGAGTCAATTTTTTTTGTCTGATTTCATATTATTTCTAACTTATTATTGATAAGCGGTGTTAATAACCCTCAAATACCAAAAATCAAGTGCTTTGTGAGTTAAATATTTTTTGAGCAGTTTCGTCTTTTCCGACTAAGAACCTTTCAAGTTAAGTCAATTTTTTTTGTCTAATTTCATATTATTTCTTACTTATTATTGATAAGCGATATTAATAACCCTCAAATACCAAAAATCAAGTGTTTTGTGAGTTAAATATTTTTTGAGCAGTTTCGTCTTTTGAGACTAAGAACCTTTCAAGTTAAGTCAATTTTTTTTTGTCTGATTTCATATTATTACTTATTGATTATTGATAAGCGATATTAATAACCTTCAAATACCAAAAATCAAGTGTTTTGTGAGTTAAATATTTTTTGAGCAGTTTTGTCTTTTGAAACTATGAACCTTTCAAGTTAAGTCAATTTTATTTTGTCTGATTTCATATTATTACTAACTTATTATTGATAAGCGATGTTAATGACCCTCAAATACCAAAAATCAAGTGTTTTGTGAGTTAAATATTTTTTAAGCAGTTTAGTCTTTTGAGACTTAGAACCTTTCAAGTTAAGTCATTTTTTTTTGTTTGATTTCATATAATTTCTTACTTATTATTGATAAGCGATGTTAATAGGCCTCAAATACCAAAAATCAAGTGTTTTGTGAGTTAAATATTTTTTCAGCAGTTTCGTCTTTTGAGACTTAGAACCTTTTAAGTTGAATCAATTTGTTTTGTCTGATTTCATATTATTACTTATTGATTATTGATAAGCGATATTAATTACCCTCAAATACCAAAAATCGAGTGTTTTGTGAGTTAAATATTTTTTGAGCAGTTTTGTCTTCTGAGACTATGAACCTTTCAAGTTGAGTCAATTTTATTTTGTCTGATTTCATATTATTACTTATTGACTATTGAAAATCAATATTAATAACCCTCAAATACCACAAATCAAGTGTTTTGTGAGATGAATAATTTTTGAGCAGTATCGTCTTTTGAGACTTAGAAGCTTTCAAGTTTAGTCAATTTTTTTTTGTCTGATTTCAGATTATTACTTATTGATTATTGATAAGCGATATTAATAACCCTCAAATACCAAAAATCAAGTGTTTTGTGAGTTAAATATTTTTTGAGCAGTTTCGTCTTTTGAGACTAAGAACCTTTCAAGTTGAGTCAATTTTTTTTGTCTGATTTCATATTATTTCTAACTTATTATTGATAAGCGGTGTTAATAACCCTCAAATACCAAAAATCAAGTGCTTTGTGAGTTAAATATTTTTTGAGCAGTTTCGTCTTTTCCGACTAAGAACCTTTCAAGTTAAGTCAATTTTTTTTGTCTAATTTCATATTATTTCTTACTTATTATTGATAAGCGATATTAATAACCCTCAAATACCAAAAATCAAGTGTTTTGTGAGTTAAATATTTTTTGAGCAGTTTCGTCTTTTGAGACTAAGAACCTTTCAAGTTGAGTCAATTTTTTTTGTCTGATTTCATATTATTTCTAACTAATTATTGATAAGCGATGTTAATAACCCTCAAATACCAAAAATCAAGTGTTTTGTGAGTTAAATACTTTATGAGCAGTTTTGTCTTTTCCGACTAAGAACCTTTCAAGTTAAGTCAATTTTTTTTGTCTGATTTCATTTTATTTCTTACTTATTATTGATAAGCGATGTTAATGCCCCTCAAATACCAAAAATCAAGTGTTTTGTGAGTTAAATATTTTTTAAGCAGTTTCGTCTTTTGAGACTAAGAACCTTTCAAGTTTAGTAAATTTTTTTTTGTCTGATTTCAGATTATTACTAATTGATTATTGATAAGCGATGTTAATAACCCTCAAATACCAAAAATCAAGTGTTTTGTGAGTTAAATATTTTTTGAGCAGTTTCGTCTTTTCCGACTAAGAACCTTTCAAGTAAAGTGAATTTTTTTTTGTCTGATTTCAGATTATTACTAATTGATTATTGATAAGCGATGTTAATGACCCTCAAATACCAAAAATCAAGTGTTTTGTGAGTTAAATATTTTTTAAGCAGTTTCGTCTTTTGAGACTAAGAACCTTTCAAGTTTAGTCAATTTTTTTTGTTTAATTTCATATTATTTCTTACTTATTATTGATAAGCGATGTAAATAACCCTGTCATACCAAAAATCAAGTGTTTTGTGAGATAAATATTTTTTGAGCAGTTTCGTCTTTTGAGACTAAGAACCTTTCAAGTTAAGTCAATTTTTTTTTGTCTGATTTCATATTATTTCTTACTTATTATTGATAAGCGATGTTTATGACCCTCAAATACCAAAAATCAAGTGTTTTGTGAGTTAAATATTTTTTAAGCAGTTTCGTCTTTTGAGACTAAGAACCTTTCAAGTTGAGTCAATTTTTTTGTCTGATTTAATATTATTTCTTACTTATTATTGATAAGCGATGTTAATGACCCTCAAATACCAAAAATCAAGTGTTTTGTGAGTTAAATATTTTTAAGCAGTTTCGTCTTTTGAGACTAAGAACCTTTCAAGTTAAGTCAATTTTTTTTGTTTGATTTCATATTATTTCAAACTTATTATTGATAAGCGATGTTAATAACCCTCAAATACCAAAAATCAAGTGTTTTGTGAGTTAAATATTTTTTGAGCAGTTTCGTCTTTTCCGACTAAGAACCTTTCAAGTTAAGTGAATTTTTTTGGCTGATTTCATATTTTTTCTAACTTATTATTGATAAGCGATGTTAATTACCCTCAAATACCAAAAATCAAGTGTTTTGTGAGTTAAATATTTTTTGAGCAGTTTCGTCTTTTGAGACTAAGAACCTTTCAAGTTAAGTAAATTTTTTTTGTCTGATTTCATATTTTTTCTAACTTATTATTGATAAGCGATGTTAATAACCCTGTAATACCAATAATCAAGTGTTTTGTGAGATAAATATTTTTGGAGCAGTTTAACTAACCTTTCAAGTAAAGTGAATTTTTTTTGTCTGATTTCATATTATTTCTTACTTATTATTGAAAAGCGATGTTGATAACCCTCAAATACCAAAAATCAAGTGTTTTGTGAGTTAAATATTTTTTGAGCAGTTTTGTCTTTTGAGACTATGAACCTTTCAAGTTAAGTCAATTTTTTTTCTCTGATTTCATATTATTTCTTACTTATTATTGATAAGCGATGTTAATAACCCTGTAATACCAAAAATCAAGTGTTTTGTGAGTTAAATATTTTTTAAGCAGTTTCGTCTTTTGAGACTTAGAACCTTTCAAGTTAAGTCAATTTTTTTTGTTTGATTTCATATTATTTCTAACTTATTATTGATAAGCGATGTTAATAACCCTCAAATACCAAAAATCAAGTGTTTTGTGAGTTAAATATTTTTTAAGCAGTTTCGTCTTTTGAGACTTAGAACCTTTCAAGTTAAGTCAATTTTTTTTGTTTGATTTCATATTATTTCTAACTTATTATTGATAAGCAATGTTAATAACCCTCAAATACCAAAAATCAAGTGTTTTGTGAGTTAAATATTTTTTGAGCAGTTTTGTCTTTTGAGACTATGAACCTTTCAAGTTAAGTCAATTTTTTTTGTCTGATTTCATATTATTTCTTACTTATTATTGATAAGCGATGTTAATAACCCTGTAATACCAAAAATCAAGTGTTTTGTGAGTTAAATATTTTTTGAGCAGTTTCGTCTTTTGAGACTAAGAACCTTTCAAGTTGAGTCAATTTTTTTTGTCTGATTTCATATTTTTTCTAACTTATTATTGATAAGCGATGTTAATAACCCTCAAATACCAAAAATCAAGTGTTTTGTGAGTTAAATATTTTTTAAGCAGTTTCGTCTTTTGAGACTAAGAACCTTTCAAGTTTAGTCAATTTTTTTTGTTTGATTTCATATTATTTCTTACTTATTATTGATAAGCGATGTAAATAACCCTCAAATACCAAAAATCAAGTGTTTTGTGAGTTAAATATTTTTTGAGCAGTTTCGTCTTTTCCGACTAAGAACCTTTCAAGTAAAGTGAATTTTTTTTGTCTGATTTCATATTATTTCTTACTTATTATTGAAAAGCGATGTTAATAACCCTCAAATACCAAAAATCAAGTGTTTTGTGAGTTAAATATTTTTTGAGCAGTTTCGTCTTTTGAGACTAAGAACCTTTCAAGTTAAGTAAATTTTTTTTGTCTGATTTCATATTTTTTCTAACTTATTCTTGATAAGCGATGTTAATAACCCTGTAATACCAATAATCAAGTGTTTTGTGAGATAAATATTTTTTGAG
Source organism: Odontocerum albicorne (assembly GCA_949825065.1). Classification (NCBI taxonomy): domain Eukaryota; kingdom Metazoa; phylum Arthropoda; class Insecta; order Trichoptera; family Odontoceridae; genus Odontocerum; species Odontocerum albicorne. The sequence goes on along the minus strand of OX463859.1, from coordinate 30,373,369 downwards.
CAGTTTCGTCTTTTGAGACTAAGAACCTTTCAAGTTGAGTCAATTTTTTTTGTCTGATTTCATATTATTTCTTACTTATTATTGATAAGCGATGTTAATAACCCTCAAATACCAAAAATCAAGTGTTTTGTGAGTTAAATACTTTATGAGCAGTTTTGTCTTTTCCGACTAAGAACCTTTCAAGTTAAGTGAATTTTTTTTGTCTGATTTCATTTTATTTCTTACTTATTATTGATAAGCGATGTTAATGCCCCTCAAATACCAAAAATCAAGTGTTTTGTGAGTTAAATATTTTTTAAGCAGTTTCGTCTTTTGAGACTAAGAACCTTTCAAGTTTAGTAAATTTTTTTTTGTCTGATTTCAGATTATTACTAATTGATTATTGATAAGCGATGTTAATAACCCTCAAATACCAAAAATCAAGTGTTTTGTGAGTTAAATATTTTTTGACAGTTTCGTCTTTTGAGACTAAGAACCTTTCAAGTTGAGTCAATTTTTATTGTCTGATTTCATATTATTTCTTACTTATTATTGATAAGCGATGTTAATAACCCTCAAATACCAAAAATCAAGTGTTTTGTGAGTTAAATACTTTATGAGCAGTTTTGTCTTTTCCGACTAAGAACCTTTCAAGTTAAGTCAATTTTTTTTGTCTGATTTCATATTATTACTTATTGACTATTGAAAAGCGATATTAATAACCCTCAAATACCACAAATCAAGTGCTTTGTGAGATGAATATTTTTTGAGCAGTATCGTCTTTTGAGACTTAGAAGCTTTCAAGTTTAGTCAATTTTTTTTGTCTGATTTCAGATTATTACTAACTTATTATTGATAAGCAATGTTAATAACCCTCAAATACCAAAAATCAAGTGTTTTGTGAGTTAAATATTTTTTGAGCAGTTTTGTCTTTTGAGACTATGAACCTTTCAAGTTAAGTCAATTTTTTTTGTCTGATTTTATATTATTTCTTACTTATTATTGATAAGCGATGTTAATAACCCTGTAATACCAAAAATCGAGTGTTTTGTGAGTTAAATATTTTTTGAGCAGTTTCGTCTTTTGAGACTAAGAACCTTTCAAGTTGAGTCAATTTTTTTTGTCTGATTTCATATTTTTTCTAACTTATTATTGATAAGCGATGTTAATAACCCTCAAATACCAAAAATCAAGTGTTTTGTGAGTTAAATATTTTTTAAGCAGTTTCGTCTTTTGAGACTAAGAACCTTTCAGGTTTAGTCAATTTTTTTTGTTTGATTTCATATTATTTCTTACTTATTATTGATAAGCGATGTTAATAACCCTCAAATACCAAAAATCAAGTGTTTTGTGAGTTAAATATTTTTTGAGCAGTTTCGTCTTTTCCGACTAAGAACCTTTCAAGTAAAGTGAATTTTTTTTGTCTGATTTCATATTTTTTCTAACTTATTCTTGATAAGCGATGTTAATAACCCTGTAATACCAATAATCAAGTGTTTTGTGAGATAAATATTTTTTGAGCAGTTTCGTCTTTTGAGACTAAGAACCTTTCAATTTGAGTCAATTTTTTTTGTCTGATTTCATATTATTTCTTACTTATTATTGATAAGCGATGTTAATAACCCTCAAATACCAAAAATCAAGTGTTTTGTGAGTTAAATACTTTATGAGCAGTTTTGTCTTTTCCGACTAAGAACCTTTCAAGTTAAGTGAATTTTTTTTGTCTGATTTCATATTATTTCTTACTTATTATTGATAAGCGATGTTAATAACCCTCAAATACCAAAAATCAAGTGCTTTGTGAGTTAAATATTTTTTGAGCAGTTTCGTCTTTTCCGACTAAGAACCTTTCAAGTTAAGTCAATTTTTTTTGTCTAATTTCATATTATTTCTAACTTATTATTGATAAGCGATGTTAATAACCCTCAAATACCAATAATCAAGTGTTTTGTGAGATAAATATTTTTGGAGCAGTTTAACTAACCTTTCAAGTAAAGTGAATTTTTTTTGTCTGATTTCATATTATTTCTTACTTATTATTGAAAAGCGATGTTGATAACCCTCAAATACCAAAAATCAAGTGTTTTGTGAGTTAAATATTTTTTGAGCAGTTTTGTCTTTTGAGACTATGAACCTTTCAAGTTAAGTCAATTTTTTTTCTCTGATTTCATATTATTTCTTACTTATTATTGATAAGCGATGTTAATAACCCTGTAATACCAAAAATCAAGTGTTTTGTGAGTTAAATATTTTTTAAGCAGTTTCGTCTTTTGAGACTTAGAACCTTTCAAGTTAAGTCAATTTTTTTTGTTTGATTTCATATTATTTCTAACTTATTATTGATAAGCGATGTTAATAACCCTCAAATACCAAAAATCAAGTGTTTTGTGAGTTAAATATTTTTTAAGCAGTTTCGTCTTTTAAGACTTAGAACCTTTCAAGTTAAGTCAATTTTTTTTGTTTGATTTCATATTATTTCTAACTTATTATTGATAAGCAATGTTAATAACCCTCAAATACCAAAAATCAAGTGTTTTGTGAGTTAAATATTTTTTGAGCAGTTTTGTCTTTTGAGACTATGAACCTTTCAAGTTAAGTCAATTTTTTTTGTCTGATTTTATATTATTTCTTACTTATTATTGATAAGCGATGTTAATAACCCTGTAATACCAAAAATCGAGTGTTTTGTGAGTTAAATATTTTTTGAGCAGTTTCGTCTTTTGAGACTAAGAACCTTTCAAGTTGAGTCAATTTTTTTTGTCTGATTTCATATTTTTTCTAACTTATTATTGATAAGCGATGTTAATAACCCTCAAATACCAAAAATCAAGTGTTTTGTGAGTTAAATATTTTTTAAGCAGTTTCGTCTTTTGAGACTAAGAACCTTTCAGGTTTAGTCAATTTTTTTTGTTTGATTTCATATTATTTCTTACTTATTATTGATAAGCGATGTTAATAACCCTCAAATACCAAAAATCAAGTGTTTTGTGAGTTAAATATTTTTTGAGCAGTTTCGTCTTTTCCGACTAAGAACCTTTCAAGTAAAGTGAATTTTTTTTGTCTGATTTCATATTTTTTCTAACTTATTCTTGATAAGCGATGTTAATAACCCTGTAATACCAATAATCAAGTGTTTTGTGAGATAAATATTTTTTGAGCAGTTTCGTCTTTTGAGACTAAGAACCTTTCAAGTTGAGTCAATTTTTTTTGTCTGATTTCATATTATTTCTTACTTATTATTGATAAGCGATGTTAATAACCCTCAAATACCAAAAATCAAGTGTTTTGTGAGTTAAATACTTTATGAGCAGTTTTGTCTTTTCCGACTAAGAACCTTTCAAGTTAAGTGAATTTTTTTTGTCTGATTTCATATTATTTCTTACTTATTATTGATAAGCGATGTTAATAACCCTCAAATACCAAAAATCAAGTGCTTTGTGAGTTAAATATTTTTTGAGCAGTTTCGTCTTTTCCGACTAAGAACCTTTCAAGTTAAGTCAATTTTTTTTGTCTAATTTCATATTATTTCTAACTTATTATTGATAAGCGATGTTAATAACCCTCAAATACCAAAAATCAAGTGTTTTGTGAGTTAAATACTTTATGAGCAGTTTTGTCTTTTCCGACTAAGAACCTTTCAAGTTAAGTCAATTTTTTTTGTCTGATTTCATTTTATTTCTTACTGATTATTGATAAGCGATGTTAATGCCCCTCAAATACCAAAAATCAAGTGTTTTGTGAGTTAAATATTTTTTAAGCAGTTTCGTCTTTTGAGACTAAGAACCTTTCAAGTTTAGTAAATTTTTTTTTGTCTGATTTCAGATTATTACTAATTGATTATTGATAAGCGATGTTAATAACCCTCAAATACCAAAAATCAAGTGTTTTGTGAGTTAAATATTTTTTGAGCAGCTTCGTCTTTTGAGACTAAGAACCTTTCAAGTTTAGTAAATTTTTTTTTGTCTGATTTCAGATTATTACTAATTGATTATTGATAAGCGATGTTAATGACCCTCAAATACCAAAAATCAAGTGTTTTGTGAGTTAAATATTTTTTAAGCAGTTTCGTCTTTTGAGACTAAGAACCTTTCAAGTTTAGTCAATTTTTTTTGTTTAATTTCATATTATTTCTTACTTATTATTGATAAGCGATGTAAATAACCCTGTCATACCAAAAATCAAGTGCTTTGTGAGTTAAATATTTTTTGAGCAGTTTCGTCTTTTCCGACTAAGAACCTTTCAAGTTAAGTCAATTTTTTTTGTCTAATTTCATATTATTTCTTACTTATTATTGATAAGCGATATTAATAACCCTCAAATACCAAAAATCAAGTGTTTTGTGAGTTAAATATTTTTTGAGCAGTTTCGTCTTTTGAGACTAAGAACCTTTCAAGTTGAGTCAATTTTTTTTGTCTGATTTCATATTATTTCTAACTTATTATTGATAAGCGATGTTAATAACCCTCAAATACCAAAAATCAAGTGTTTTGTGAGTTAAATACTTTATGAGCAGTTTTGTCTTTTCCGACTAAGAACCTTTCAAGTTAAGTCAATTTTTTTTGTCTGATTTCATTTTATTTCTTACTTATTATTGATAAGCGATGTTAATGCCCCTCAAATACCAAAAATCAAGTGTTTTGTGAGTTAAATATTTTTTAAGCAGTTTCGTCTTTTGAGACTAAGAACCTTTCAAGTTTAGTAAATTTTTTTTTGTCTGATTTCAGATTATTACTAATTGATTATTGATAAGCGATGTTAATAACCCTCAAATACCAAAAATCAAGTGTTTTGTGAGTTAAATATATTTTGAGCAGCTTCGTCTTTTGAGACTAAGAACCTTTCAAGTTTAGTAAATTTTTTGTTGTCTGATTTCAGATTATTACTATTTGATTATTGATAAGCGATGTTAATGACCCTCAAATACCAAAAATCAAGTGTTTTGTGAGTTAAATATTTTTTAAGCAGTTTCGTCTTTTGAGACTAAGAACCTTTCAAGTTTAGTCAATTTTTTTTGTTTAATTTCATATTATTTCTTACTTATTATTGATAAGCGATGTAAATAACCCTGTCATACCAAAAATCAAGTGTTTTGTGAGATAAATATTTTTTGAGCAGTTTCGTCTTTTGAGACTAAGAACCTTTCAAGTTAAGTCAATTTTTTTTTGTCTGATTTCATATTATTTCTTACTTATTATTGATAAGCGATGTTTATGACCCTCAAATACCAAAAATCAAGTGTTTTGTGAGTTAAATATTTTTTAAGCAGTTTCGTCTTTTGAGACTAAGAACCTTTCAAGTTGAGTCAATTTTTTTGTCTGATTTAATATTATTTCTTACTTATTATTGATAAGCGATGTTAATGACCCTCAAATACCAAAAATCAAGTGTTTTGTGAGTTAAATATTTTTAAGCAGTTTCGTCTTTTGAGACTAAGAACCTTTCAAGTTAAGTCAATTTTTTTTGTTTGATTTCATATTATTTCTAACTTATTATTGATAAGCGATGTTAATAACCCTCAAATACCAAAAATCAAGTGTTTTGTGAGTTAAATATTTTTTGAGCAGTTTCGTCTTTTCCGACTAAGAACCTTTCAAGTTAAGTGAATTTTTTTGGCTGATTTCATATTTTTTCTAACTTATTATTGATAAGCGATGTTAATTACCCTCAAATACCAAAAATCAAGTGTTTTGTGAGTTAAATATTTTTTGAGCAGTTTCGTCTTTTGAGACTAAGAACCTTTCAAGTTAAGTAAATTTTTTTTGTCTGATTTCATATTTTTTCTAACTTATTATTGATAAGCGATGTTAATAACCCTGTAATACCAATAATCAAGTGTTTTGTGAGATAAATATTTTTGGAGCAGTTTAACTAACCTTTCAAGTAAAGTGAATTTTTTTTGTCTGATTTCATATTATTTCTTACTTATTATTGAAAAGCGATGTTGATAACCCTCAAATACCAAAAATCAAGTGTTTTGTGAGTTAAATATTTTTTGAGCAGTTTTGTCTTTTGAGACTATGAACCTTTCAAGTTAAGTCAATTTTTTTTCTCTGATTTCATATTATTTCTTACTTATTATTGATAAGCGATGTTAATAACCCTGTAATACCAAAAATCAAGTGTTTTGTGAGTTAAATATTTTTTAAGCAGTTTCGTCTTTTGAGACTTAGAACCTTTCAAGTTAAGTCAATTTTTTTTGTTTGATTTCATATTATTTCTAACTTATTATTGATAAGCGATGTTAATAACCCTCAAATACCAAAAATCAAGTGTTTTGTGAGTTAAATATTTTTTAAGCAGTTTCGTCTTTTAAGACTTAGAACCTTTCAAGTTAAGTCAATTTTTTTTGTTTGATTTCATATTATTTCTAACTTATTATTGATAAGCAATGTTAATAACCCTCAAATACCAAAAATCAAGTGTTTTGTGAGTTAAATATTTTTTGAGCAGTTTTGTCTTTTGAGACTATGAACCTTTCAAGTTAAGTCAATTTTTTTTGTCTGATTTTATATTATTTCTTACTTATTATTGATAAGCGATGTTAATAACCCTGTAATACCAAAAATCAAGTGTTTTGTGAGTTAAATATTTTTTGAGCAGTTTCGTCTTTTGAGACTAAGAACCTTTCAAGTTGAGTCAATTTTTTTTGTCTGATTTCATATTTTTTCTAACTTATTATTGATAAGCGATGTTAATAACCCTCAAATACCAAAAATCAAGTGTTTTGTGAGTTAAATATTTTTTAAGCAGTTTCGTCTTTTGATACTAAGAACCTTTCAAGTTTAGTCAATTTTTTTTGTTTGATTTCATATTATTTCTTACTTATTATTGATAAGCGATGTTAATAACCCTCAAATACCAAAAATCAAGTGTTTTGTGAGTTAAATATTTTTTGAGCAGTTTCGTCTTTTCCGACTAAGAACCTTTCAAGTAAAGTGAATTTTTTTTGTCTGATTTCATATTATTTCTTACTTATTATTGAAAAGCGATGTTAATAACCCTCAAATACCAAAAATCAAGTGTTTTGTGAGTTAAATATTTTTTGAGCAGTTTCGTCTTTTGAGACTAAGAACCTTTCAAGTTAAGTAAATTTTTTTTGTCTGATTTCATATTTTTTCTAACTTATTCTTGATAAGCGATGTTAATAACCCTGTAATACCAATAATCAAGTGTTTTGTGAGATAAATATTTTTTGAGCAGTTTCGTCTTTTGAGACTAAGAACCTTTCAAGTTGAGTCAATTTTTTTTGTCTGATTTCATATTATTTCTTACTTATTATTGATAAGCGATGTTAATAACCCTCAAATACCAAAAATCAAGTGTTTTGTGAGTTAAATACTTTATGAGCAGTTTTGTCTTTTCCGACTAAGAACCTTTCAAGTTAAGTGAATTTTTTTTGTCTGATTTCATATTATTTCTTACTTATTATTGATAAGCGATGTTAATAACCCTCAAATACCAAAAATCAAGTGCTTTGTGAGTTAAATATTTTTTGAGCAGTTTCGTCTTTTCCGACTAAGAACCTTTCAAGTTAAGTCAATTTTTTTTGTCTAATTTCATATTATTTCTAACTTATTATTGATAAGCGATGTTAATAACCCTCAAATACCAAAAATCAAGTGTTTTGTGAGTTAAATACTTTATGAGCAGTTTTGTCTTTTCCGACTAAGAACCTTTCAAGTTAAGTCAATTTTTTTTGTCTGATTTCATTTTATTTCTTACTTATTATTGATAAGCGATGTTAATGCCCCTCAAATACCAAAAATCAAGTGTTTTGTGAGTTAAATATTTTTTAAGCAGTTTCGTCTTTTGAGACTAAGAACCTTTCAAGTTTAGTAAATTTTTTTTTGTCTGATTTCAGATTATTACTAATTGATTATTGATAAGCGATGTTAATAACCCTCAAATACCAAAAATCAAGTGTTTTGTGAGTTAAATATTTTTTAAGCAGTTTCGTCTTTTGAGACTAAGAACCTTTCAAGTTTAGTAAATTTTTTTTTGTCTGATTTCAGATTATTACTAATTGATTATTGATAAGCGATGTTAATGACCCTCAAATACCAAAAATCAAGTGTTTTGTGAGTTAAATATTTTTTAAGCAGTTTCGTCTTTTGAGACTAAGAACCTTTCAAGTTTAGTCAATTTTTTTTGTTTAATTTCATATTATTTCTTACTTATTATTGATAAGCGATGTAAATAACCCTGTCATACCAAAAATCAAGTGTTTTGTGAGATAAATATTTTTTGAGCAGTTTCGTCTTTTGAGACTAAGAACCTTTCAAGTTAAGTCAATTTTTTTTTGTCTGATTTCATATTATTTCTTACTTATTATTGATAAGCGATGTTTATGACCCTCAAATACCAAAAATCAAGTGTTTTGTGAGTTAAATATTTTTTAAGCAGTTTCGTCTTTTGAGACTAAGAACCTTTCAAGTTGAGTCAATTTTTTTGTCTGATTTAATATTATTTCTTACTTATTATTGATAAGCGATGTTAATGACCCTCAAATACCAAAAATCAAGTGTTTTGTGAGTTAAATATTTTTAAGCAGTTTCGTCTTTTGAGACTAAGAACCTTTCAAGGTAAGTCATTTTTTTTTGTTTGATTTAATATTATTTCTAACTTATTATTGATAAGCGATGTTAATAACCCTCAAATACCAAAAATCAAGTGTTTTGTGAGTTAAATATTTTTTGAGCAGTTTCGTCTTTTCCGACTAAGAACCTTTCAAGTTAAGTGAATTTTTTTGGCTGATTTCATATTTTTTCTAACTTATTATTGATAAGCGATGTTAATTACCCTCAAATACCAAAAATCAAGTGTTTTGTGAGTTAAATATTTTTTGAGCAGTTTCGTCTTTTGAGACTAAGAACCTTTCAAGTTAAGTAAATTTTTTTTGTCTGATTTCATATTTTTTCTAACTTATTATTGATAAGCGATGTTAATAACCCTGTAATACCAATAATCAAGTGTTTTGTGAGATAAATATTTTTGGAGCAGTTTCGTCTTTTGAGACTAAGAACCTTTCAAGTTGAGTTTTTTTTTTTGTCTGATTTCATATTTTTTCTAACTTATTATTGATAAGCGATGTTAATAACCCTCAAATACCAAAAATCAAGTGTTTTGTGAGTTAAATATTTTTTGAGCAGTTTTGTCTTTTGAGACTAAGAACCTTTCAAGTTGAGTCAATTTTTTTTTGTCTGATTTCATATTATTACTTATTGATTATTGATAAGCGATATTAATAACCTTCAAATACCAAAAATCAAGTGTTTTGTGAGTTAAATATTTTTTGAGCAGTTTCGTCTTTTGAGACTAAGAACCTTTCAAGTTTGGTAAATTTTTGTTGTCTGATATTATATTTTTTCTAACTTATTATTGATAAGCGATGTTAATAACCCTCAAATACCAAAAATCAAGTGTTTTGTGAGTTAAATATTTTTTGAGCAGTTTCGTCTTTTCCGACTAAGAACCTTTCAAGTAAAGTGAATTTTTTTTGTCTGATTTCATATTATTTCTTACTTATTATTGAAAAGCGATGTTAATAACCCTCAAATACCAAAAATCAAGTGTTTTGTGAGTTAAATATTTTTTGAGCAGTTTTGTCTTTTGAGACTATGAACCTTTCAAGTTAAGTCAATTTTTTTTGTCTGATTTCATATTATTTCTTACTTATTATTGATAAGCGATGTTAATAACCCTGTCATACCGAAAATCAAGTGTTTTGTGAGATAAATATTTTTTGAGCAGTTTTGTCTTTTGAGACTATGAACCTTTCAAGTTAAGTCAATTTTTGTTGTCTGATATTATATTTTTTCTAACTTATTATTGATAAGCGATGTTAATAACCCTCAAATACCAAAAATCAAGTGTTTTGTGAGTTAAATATTTTTTGAGCAGTTTCGTCTTTTCCGACTAAGAACCTTTCAAGTAAAGTGAATTTTTTTTGTCTGATTTCATATTATTTCTTACTTATTATTGAAAAGCGATGTTGATAACCCTCAAATACCAAAAATCAAGTGTTTTGTGAGTTAAATATTTTTTGAGCAGTTTTGTCTTTTGAGACTAAGAACCTTTCAAGTTAAGTAATTTTTTTTTGTCTGATTTCATATTTTTTCTAACTTATTATTGATAAGCGATGTTAATAACCCTGTAATACCTTTCAAGTTAAGTCAATTTTTTTTGTCTGATTTCATATTATTTCTTACTTATTATTGATAAGCGATGTTAATAACCCTGTCATACCGAAAATCAAGTGTTTTGTGAGATAAATATTTTTTGAGCAGTTTTGTCTTTTGAGACTATGAACCTTTCAAGTTGAGTCAATTTTTTTTGTCTGATTTCATATTATTTCTTACTTATTATTGATAAGCGATGTTAATGACCCTCAAATACCAAAAATCAAGTGTTTTGTGAGTTAAATACTTTATGAGCAGTTTTGTCTTTTCCGACTAAGAACCTTTCAAGTTAAGTGAATTTTTTTTGTCTGATTTCATATTATTTCTTACTTATTATTGATAAGCGATGTTAATGACCCTCAAATACCAAAAATCAAGTGTTTTGTGAGTTAAATATTTTTTGAGCAGTTTCGTTTATTAAGGCTTCAAACCTTTAAAGATAAGTCAATTTTTTTTAATGATTTCATATTATTACTTACTTATTATTGATAAGCGATATTAATAACCCTCTAATACCAAAAATCAAGTGTTTTGTGAGTTAAATATTTTTTGAGCAGTTTCGTCTTTTGAGACTAAGAACCTTTCAAGTTGAGTCAATTTTTTTTGTCTGATATCATATTATTTCTTACTTATTATTGATAAGCGATGTAAATAACCCTGTCATACCAAAAATCAAGTGTTTTGTGAGATAAATATTTTTTGAGCAGTTTCGTCTTTTGAGACTAAGAACCTTTCAAGTTGAGTCAATTTTTTTTGTCTGATTTCATATTATTTCTAACTTATTATTGATAAGCGATGTTAATGACCCTCAAATACCAAAAATCAAGTGTTTTGTGAGTTAAATATTTTTTGAGCAGTTTCGTCTTTTGAGACTAAGAACCTTTCAAGTTAAGTAATTTTTTTTTGTCTGATTTCATATTTTTTCTAACTTATTATTGATAAGCGATGTTAATAACCCTGTAATACCAATAATCAAGTGTTTTGTGAGATAAATATTTTTGGAGCAGTTTCGTCTTTTGAGACTAAGAACCTTTCAAGTTGAGTTTTTTTTTTGTCTGATTTCATATTTTTTCTAACTTATTATTGATAAGCGATGTTAATAACCCTCAAATACCAAAAATCAAGTGTTTTGTGAGTTAAATATTTTTTGAGCAGTTTTGTCTTTTGAGACTATGAACCTTTCAAGTTAAGTCAATTTTTTTTGTCTGATTTCATATTATTTCTTACTAATTATTGATAAGCGATGTTAATAACCCTCAAATACCAAAAATCAAGTGTTTTGTGAGTTAAATATTTTTTGAGCAGTTTCGTCTTTTGAGACTAAGAACCTTTCAAGTTTAGTAAATTTTTGTTGTCTGATATTATATTTTTTCTAACTTATTATTGATAAGCGATGTTAATAACCCTCAAATACCAAAAATCAAGTGTTTTGTGAGTTAAATATTTTTTGAGCAGTTTCGTCTTTTCCGACTAAGAACCTTTCAAGTAAAGTGAATTTTTTTTGTCTGATTTCATATTATTTCTTACTTATTATTGATAAGCGATGTAAATAACCCTGTCATACCAAAAATCAAGTGTTTTGTGAGATAAATATTTTTTGAGCAGTTTCGTCTTTTGAGACTAAGAACCTTTCAAGTTGAGTCAATTTTTTTTGTCTGATTTCATATTATTTCTAACTTATTATTGATAAGCGATGTTAATGACCCTCAAATACCAAAAATCAAGTGTTTTGTGAGTTAAATATTTTTTGAGCAGTTTCGTCTTTTGAGACTAAGAACCTTTCAAGTTAAGTAATTTTTTTTTGTCTGATTTCATATTTTTTCTAACTTATTATTGATAAGCGATGTTAATAACCCTGTAATACCAATAATCAAGTGTTTTGTGAGTTAAATATTTTTTGAGCAGTTTCGTCTTTTCCGACTAAGAACCTTTCAAGTTAAGTGAATTTTTTTGGCTGATTTCATATTTTTTCTAACTTATTATTGATAAGCGATGTTAATTACCCTCAAATACCAAAAATCAAGTGTTTTGTGAGTTAAATATTTTTTGAGCAGTTTCGTCTTTCAAGTTAAGTAAATTTTTTTTGTCTGATTTCATATTTTTTCTAACTTATTATTGATAAGCGATGTTAATAACCCTGTAATACCAATAATCAAGTGTTTTGTGAGATAAATATTTTTGGAGCAGTTTCGTCTTTTGAGACTAAGAACCTTTCAAGTTGAGTTTTTTTTTTTGTCTGATTTCATATTTTTTCTAACTTATTATTGATAAGCGATGTTAATAACCCTCAAATACCAAAAATCAAGTGTTTTGTGAGTTAAATATTTTTTGAGCAGTTTTGTCTTTTGAGACTAAGAACCTTTCAAGTTGAGTCAATTTTTTTTTGTCTGATTTCATATTATTACTTATTGATTATTGATAAGCGATATTAATAACCTTCAAATACCAAAAATCAAGTGTTTTGTGAGTTAAATATTTTTTGAGCAGTTTCGTCTTTTGAGACTAAGAACCTTTCAAGTTTGGTAAATTTTTGTTGTCTGATATTATATTTTTTCTAACTTATTATTGATAAGCGATGTTAATAACCCTCAAATACCAAAAATCAAGTGTTTTGTGAGTTAAATATTTTTTGAGCAGTTTCGTCTTTTCCGACTAAGAACCTTTCAAGTAAAGTGAATTTTTTTTGTCTGATTTCATATTATTTCTTACTTATTATTGAAAAGCGATGTTGATAACCCTCAAATACCAAAAATCAAGTGTTTTGTGAGTTAAATATTTTTTGAGCAGTTTTGTCTTTTGAGACTATGAACCTTTCAAGTTAAGTCAATTTTTTTTGTCTGATTTCATATTATTTCTTACTTATTATTGATAAGCGATGTTAATAACCCTGTCATACCGAAAATCAAGTGTTTTGTGAGATAAATATTTTTTGAGCAGTTTTGTCTTTTGAGACTATGAACCTTTCAAGTTAAGTCAATTTTTGTTGTCTGATATTATATTTTTTCTAACTTATTATTGATAAGCGATGTTAATAACCCTCAAATACCAAAAATCAAGTGTTTTGTGAGTTAAATATTTTTTGAGCAGTTTCGTCTTTTCCGACTAAGAACCTTTCAAGTAAAGTGAATTTTTTTTGTCTGATTTCATATTATTTCTTACTTATTATTGAAAAGCGATGTTGATAACCCTCAAATACCAAAAATCAAGTGTTTTGTGAGTTAAATATTTTTTGAGCAGTTTTGTCTTTTGAAACTATGAACCTTTCAAGTTAAGTCAATTTTATTTTGTCTGATTTCATATTATTACTAACTTATTATTGATAAGCGATGTTAATGACCCTCAAATACCAAAAATCAAGTGTTTTGTGAGTTAAATATTTTTTAAGCAGTTTAGTCTTTTGAGATTTAGAACCTTTCAAGTTAAGTCATTTTTTTTTGTTTGATTTCATATAATTTCTTACTTATTATTGATAAGCGATGTTAAAAGGCCTCAAATACCAAAAATCAAGTGTTTTGTGAGTTAAATATTTTTTCAGCAGTTTCGTCTTTTGAGACTTAGAACCTTTTAAGTTGAATCAATTTGTTTTGTCTGATTTCATATTATTACTTATTGATTATTGATAAGCGATATTAATTACCCTCAAATACCAAAAATCGAGTGTTTTGTGAGTTAAATATTTTTTGAGCAGTTTTGTCTTCTGAGACTATGAACCTTTCAAGTTGAGTCAATTTTATTTTGTCTGATTTCATATTATTACTTATTGACTATTGAAAATCAATATTAATAACCCTCAAATACCACAAATCAAGTGTTTTGTGAGATGAATAATTTTTGAGCAGTATCGTCTTTTGAGACTTAGAAGCTTTCAAGTTTAGTCAATTTTTTTTTGTCTGATTTCAGATTATTACTTATTGATTATTGATAAGCGATATTAATAACCCTCAAATACCAAAAATCAAGTGTTTTGTGAGTTAAATACTTTATGAGCAGTTTTGTCTTTTCCGACTAAGAACCTTTCAAGTTAAGTGAATTTTTTTTGTCTGATTTCATATTATTTCTTACTTATTATTGATAAGCGATGTTAATGACCCTCAAATACCAAAAATCAAGTGTTTTGTGAGTTAAATATTTTTTGAGCAGTTTTGTCTTTTGAGACTATGAACCTTTCAAGTTAAGTCAATTTTTTTTGTCTGATTTCATATTATTTCTTACTTATTATTGATAAGCGATGTTAATAACCCTGTAATACCAAAAATCAAGTGTTTTGTGAGTTAAATATTTTTTGAGCAGTTTCGTCTTTTGAGACTAAGAACCTTTCAAGTTTAGTAAATTTTTGTTGTCTGATATTATATTTTTTCTAACTTATTATTGATAAGCGATGTTAATAACCCTCAAATACCAAAAATCAAGTGTTTTGTGAGTTAAATATTTTTTGAGCAGTTTCGTCTTTTCCGACTAAGAACCTTTCAAGTAAAGTGAATTTTTTTTGTCTGATTTCATATTATTTCTTACTTATTATTGAAAAGCGATGTTGATAACCCTCAAATACCAAAAATCAAGTGTTTTGTGAGTTAAATATTTTTTGAGCAGTTTTGTCTTTTGAGACTATGAACCTTTCAAGTTAAGTCAATTTTTTTTGTCTGATTTCATATTATTTCTTACTTATTATTGATAAGCGATGTTAATAACCCTGTCATACCGAAAATCAAGTGTTTTGTGAGATAAATATTTTTTGAGCAGTTTTGTCTTTTGAGACTATGAACTTTTCAAGTTAAGTCAATTTTTTTTGTCTGATTTCATATTATTTCTTACTTATTATTGATAAGCGATGTTAATAACCCTGTAATACCAAAAATCAAGTGTTTTGTGAGTTAAATATTTTTTGAGCAGTTTCGTCTTTTAAGACTTAGAACCTTTCAAGTTAAGTCAATTTTTTTGTCTGATTTCATATTATTTCTTACTTATTATTGATAAGCGATGTTAATAACCCTGTAATACCAATAATCAAGTGTTTTGTGAGATAAATATTTTTTGAGCAGTTTCGTCTTTTGAGACTAAGAACCTTTCAAGTTGAGTCAATTTTTTTTGTCTGATTTCATATTATTTCTTACTTATTATTGATAAGCGATGTTAATGACCCTCAAATACCAAAAATCAAGTGTTTTGTGAGTTAAATACTTTATGAGCAGTTTTGTCTTTTCCGACTAAGAACCTTTCAAGTTAAGTGAATTTTTTTTGTCTGATTTCATATTATTTCTTACTTATTATTGATAAGCGATGTTAATGACCCTCAAATACCAAAACTCAAGTGTTTTGTGAGTTAAATATTTTTTGAGCAGTTTCGTTTATTAAGGCTTCAAACCTTTAAAGATAAGTCAATTTTTTTTAATGATTTCATATTATTACTTACTTATTATTGATAAGCGAGATTAATAACCCTCTAATACCAAAAATCAAGTGTTTTGTGAGTTAAATATTTTTTGAGCAGCTTCGTCTTTTGAGACTAAGAACCTTTCAAGTTGAGTCAATTTTTTTTGTCTGATATCATATTATTTCTTACTTATTATTGATAAGCGATGTAAATAACCCTGTCATACCAAAAATCAAGTGTTTTGTGAGATAAATATTTTTTGAGCAGTTTCGTCTTTTGAGACTAAGAACCTTTCAAGTTGAGTCAATTTTTTTTTGTCTGATTTCATATTATTACTTATTGATTATTGATAAGCGATATTAATAACCTTCAAATACCAAAAATCAAGTGTTTTGTGAGTTAAATATTTTTTGAGCAGTTTTGTCTTTTGAAACTATGAACCTTTCAAGTTAATTCAATTTTATTTTGTCTGATTTCATATTATTACTAACTTATTATTGATAAGCGATGTTAATGACCCTCAAATACCAAAAATCAAGTGTTTTGTGAGTTAAATATTTTTTAAGCAGTTTAGTCTTTTGAGACTTAGAACCTTTCAAGTTAAGTCATTTTTTTTTGTTTGATTTCATATAATTTCTTACTTATTATTGATAAGCGATGTTAATAGGCCTCAAATACCAAAAATCAAGTGTTTTGTGAGTTAAATATTTTTTCAGCAGTTTCGTCTTTTGAGACTTAGAACCTTTCAAGTTGAATCAATTTGTTTTGTCTGATTTCATATTATTACTTATTGATTATTGATAAGCGATATTAATTACCCTCAAATACCAAAAATCGAGTGTTTTGTGAGTTAAATATTTTTTGAGCAGTTTTGTCTTCTGAGACTATGAACCTTTCAAGTTGAGTCAATTTTATTTTGTCTGATTTCATATAATTACTTATTGACTATTGAAAATCAATATTAATAACCCTCAAATACCAAAAATCAAGTGTTTTGTGAGTTAAATATTTTTTGAGCAGTTTCGTCTTTTGAGACTAAGAACCTTTCAAGTTGAGTCAATTTTTTTTGTCTGATTTCATATTATTTCTAACTTATTATTGATAAGCGGTGTTAATAACCCTCAAATACCAAAAATCAAGTGCTTTGTGAGTTAAATATTTTTTGAGCAGTTTCGTCTTTTCCGACTAAGAACCTTTCAAGTTAAGTCAATTTTTTTTGTCTAATTTCATATTATTTCTTACTTATTATTGATAAGCGATATTAATAACCCTCAAATACCAAAAATCAAGTGTTTTGTGAGTTAAATATTTTTTGAGCAGTTTCGTCTTTTGAGACTAAGAACCTTTCAAGTTGAGTCAATTTTTTTTGTCTGATTTCATATTATTTCTAACTTATTATTGATAAGCGATGTTAATAACCCTCAAATACCAAAAATCAAGTGTTTTGTGAGTTAAATACTTTATGAGCAGTTTTGTCTTTTCCGACTAAGAACCTTTCAAGTTAAGTCAATTTTTTTTGTCTGATTTCATTTTATTTCTTACTTATTATTGATAAGCGATGTTAATGCCCCTCAAATACCAAAAATCAAGTGTTTTGTGAGTTAAATATTTTTTAAGCAGTTTCGTCTTTTGAGACTAAGAACCTTTCAAGTTTAGTAATTTTTTTTTTGTCTGATTTCAGATTATTACTAATTGATTATTGATAAGCGATGTTAATAACCCTCAAATACAAAAAATCAAGTGTTTTGTGAGTTAAATATTTTTTGAGCAGCTTCGTCTTTTGAGACTAAGAACCTTTCAAGTTTAGTAAATTTTTTTTTGTCTGATTTCAGATTATTACTAATTGATTATTGATAAGCGATGTTAATGACCCTCAAATACCAAAAATCAAGTGTTTTGTGAGTTAAATATTTTTTAAGCAGTTTCGTCTTTTGAGACTAAGAACCTTTCAAGTTTAGTCAATTTTTTTTGTTTAATTTCATATTATTTCTTACTTATTATTGATAAGCGATGTAAATAACCCTGTCATACCAAAAATCAAGTGTTTTGTGAGATAAATATTTTTTGAGCAGTTTCGTCTTTTGAGACTAAGAACCTTTCAAGTTAAGTCAATTTTTTTTTGTCTGATTTCATATTATTTCTTACTTATTATTGATAAGCGATGTTTATGACCCTCAAATACCAAAAATCAAGTGTTTTGTGAGTTAAATATTTTTTAAGCAGTTTCGTCTTTTGAGACTAAGAACCTTTCAAGTTGAGTCAATTTTTTTGTCTGATTTAATATTATTTCTTACTTATTATTGATAAGCGATGTTAATGACCCTCAAATACCAAAAATCAAGTGTTTTGTGAGTTAAATATTTTTAAGCAGTTTCGTCTTTTGAGACTAAGAACCTTTCAAGTTAAGTCAATTTTTTTTGTTTGATTTCATATTATTACTTACTTATTATTGATAAGCGATATTAATAACCCTCTAATACCAAAAATCAAGTGTTTTGTGAGTTAAATATTTTTTGAGCAGTTTCGTCTTTTCCGACTAAGAACCTTTCAAGTTAAGTGAATTTTTTTAGCTGATTTCATATTTTTTCTAACTTATTATTGATAAGCGATGTTAATTACCCTCAAATACCAAAAATCAAGTGTTTTGTGAGTTAAATATTTTTTGAGCAGTTTCGTCTTTTGAGACTAAGAACCTTTCAAGTTAAGTAAATTTTTTTTGTCTGATTTCATATTTTTTCTAACTTATTATTGATAAGCGATGTTAATAACCCTGTAATACCAATAATCAAGTGTTTTGTGAGATAAATATTTTTGGAGCAGTTTTACTAACCTTTCAAGTAAAGTGAATTTTTTTTGTCTGATTTCATATTATTTCTTACTTATTATTGAAAAGCGATGTTGATAACCCTCAAATACCAAAAATCAAGTGTTTTGTGAGTTAAATATTTTTTGAGCAGTTTTGTCTTTTGAGACTATGAACCTTTCAAGTTAAGTCAATTTTTTTTGTCTGATTTCATATTATTTCTTACTTATTATTGATAAGCGATGTTAATAACCCTGTAATACCAAAAATCAAGTGTTTTGTGAGTTAAATATTTTTTAAGCAGTTTCGTCTTTTGAGACTTAGAACCTTTCAAGTTAAGTCAATTTTTTTTGTTTGATTTCATATTATTTCTAACTTATTATTGATAAGCGATGTTAATAACCCTCAAATACCAAAAATCAAGTGTTTTGTGAGTTAAATATTTTTTAAGCAGTTTCGTCTTTTGAGACTTAGAACCTTTCAAGTCAAATTTTTTTGTTTGATTTCATATTATTTCTAACTTATTATTGATAAGCGATGTTAATAACCCTCAAATACCAAAAATCAAGTGTTTTGTGAGTTAAATATTTTTTGAGCAGTTTTGTCTTTTGAGACTATGAACCTTTCAAGTT
The DNA here is from genome assembly GCA_949825065.1 of Odontocerum albicorne. Classification (NCBI taxonomy): domain Eukaryota; kingdom Metazoa; phylum Arthropoda; class Insecta; order Trichoptera; family Odontoceridae; genus Odontocerum; species Odontocerum albicorne. The sequence continues at coordinate 30,354,406 of OX463859.1, read as the reverse complement.
AAGTCAATTTTTTTTGTCTGATTTCATATTATTTCTTACTTATTATTGATAAGCGATGTTAATAACCCTGTAATACCAAAAATCAAGTGTTTTGTGAGTTAAATATTTTTTGAGCAGTTTCGTCTTTTGAGACTAAGAACCTTTCAAGTTGAGTCAATTTTTTTTGTCTGATTTCATATTTTTTCTAACTTATTATTGATAAGCGATGTTAATAACCCTCAAATACCAAAAATCAAGTGTTTTGTGAGTTAAATATTTTTTAAGCAGTTTCGTCTTTTGAGACTAAGAACCTTTCAAGTTTAGTCAATTTTTTTTGTTTGATTTCATATTATTTCTTACTTATTATTGATAAGCGATGTTAATAACCCTCAAATATCAAAAATCAAGTGTTTTGTGAGTTAAATATTTTTTGAGCAGTTTCGTCTTTTCCGACTAAGAACCTTTCAAGTAAAGTGAATTTTTTTTGTCTGATTTCATATTATTTCTTACTTATTATTGAAAAGCGATGTTAATAACCCTCAAATACCAAAAATCAAGTGTTTTGTGAGTTAAATACTTTATGAGCAGTTTTGTCTTTTCCGACTAAGAACCTTTTAAGTTAAGTCAATTTTTTTTTGTCTGATTTCAGATTATTACTAATTGATTATTGATAAGCGATGTTAATGACCCTCAAATACCAAAAATCAAGTGTTTTGTGAGATGAATATTTTTTGAGCAGTATCGTCTTTTGAGACTAAGAACCTTTCAAGTTTAGTCAATTTTTTTTTGTCTGATTTCAGATTATTACTTATTGATTATTGATAAGCGATATTAATAACCCTCCAATACCAAAAATCGAGTGTTTTGTGAGTTAAATATTTTTTGAGCAGTTTTGTCTTCTGAGACTATGAACCTTTCAAGTTGAGTCAATTTTATTTTGTCTGATTTCATATTATTACTTATTGACTATTGAAAATCAATATTAATAACCCTCAAATACCACAAATCAAGTGTTTTGTGAGATGAATATTTTTTGAGCAGTATCGTCTTTTGAGACTTAGAAGCTTTCAAGTTTAGTCAATTTTTTTTGTCTGATTTCAGATTATTACTTATTGATTATTGATAAGCGATATTAATAACCCTCAAATACCAAAAATCAAGTGTTTTGTGAGTTAAATATTTTTTGAGCAGTTTCGTCTTTTGAGACTAAGAACCTTTCAAGTTGAGTCAATTTTTTTTGTCTGATTTCATATTATTTCTAACTTATTATTGATAAGCGGTGTTAATAACAGTCAAATACCAAAAATCAACTGCTTTGTGAGTTAAATATTTTTTGAGCAGTTTCGTCTTTTCCGACTAAGAACCTTTCAAGTTAAGTCTATTTTTTTTGTCTAATTTCATATTATTTCTTACTTATTATTGATAAGCGATATTAATAACCCTCAAATACCAAAAATCAAGTGTTTTGTGAGTTAAATATTTTTTGAGCAGTTTCGTCTTTTGAGACTAAGAACCTTTCAAGTTGAGTCAATTTTTTTTGTCTGATTTCATATTATTTCTAACTTATTATTGATAAGCGATGTTAAAAACCCTCAAATACCAAAAATCAAGTGTTTTGTGAGTTAAATACTTTATGAGCAGTTTTGTCTTTTCCGACTAAGAACCTTTCAAGTTAAGTCAATTTTTTTTGTCTGATTTCATTTTATTTCTTACTTATTATTGATAAGCGATGTTAATGCCCCTCAAATACCAAAAATCAAGTGTTTTGTGAGTTAAATATTTTTTAAGCAGTTTCGTCTTTTGAGACTAAGCCTTTCAAGTTTAGTAAATTTTTTTTTGTCTGATTTCAGATTATTACTAATTGATTATTGATAAGCGATGTTAATAACCCTCAAATACCAAAAATCAAGTGTTTTGTGAGTTAAATATTTTTTGAGCAGCTTCGTCTTTTGAGACTAAGAACCTTTCAAGTTTAGTAAATTTTTTTTTGTCTGATTTCAGATTATTACTAATTGATTATTGATAAGCGATGTTAATGACCCTCAAATACCAAAAATCAAGTGTTTTGTGAGTTAAATATTTTTTAAGCAGTTTCGTCTTTTGAGACTAAGAACCTTTCAAGTTTAGTCAATTTTTTTTGTTTAATTTCATATTATTTCTTACTTATTATTGATAAGCGATGTAAATAACCCTGTCATACCAAAAATCAAGTGTTTTGTGAGATAAATATTTTTTGAGCAGTTTCGTCTTTTGAGACTAAGAACCTTTCAAGTTAAGTCAATTTTTTTTTGTCTGATTTCATATTATTTCTTACTTATTATTGATAAGCGATGTTTATGACCCTCAAATACCAAAAATCAAGTGTTTTGTGAGTTAAATATTTTTTAAGCAGTTTCGTCTTTTGAGACTAAGAACCTTTCAAGTTGAGTCAATTTTTTTGTCTGATTTAATATTATTTCTTACTTATTATTGATAAGCGATGTTAATGACCCTCAAATACCAAAAATCAAGTATTTTGTGAGTTAAATATTTTTAAGCAGTTTCGTCTTTTGAGACTAAGAACCTTTCAAGTTAAGTCAATTTTTTTTGTTTGATTTCATATTATTTCTAACTTATTATTGATAAGCGATGTTAATAACCCTCAAATACCAAAAATCAAGTGTTTTGTGAGTTAAATATTTTTTGAGCAGTTTCGTCTTTTCCGACTAAGAACCTTTCAAGTTAAGTGAATTTTTTTGGCTGATTTCATATTTTTTCTAACTTATTATTGATAAGCGGTGTTAATTACCCTCAAATACCAAAAATCAAGTGTTTTGTGAGTTAAATATTTTTTGAGCAGTTTCGTCTTTTGAGACTAAGAACCTTTCAAGTTAAGTAAATTTTTTTTGTCTGATTTCATATTTTTTCTAACTTATTATTGATAAGCGATGTTAATAACCCTGTAATACCAATAATCAAGTGTTTTGTGAGATAAATATTTTTGGAGCAGTTTAACTAACCTTTCAAGTAAAGTGAATTTTTTTTGTCTGATTTCATATTATTTCTTACTTATTATTGAAAAGCGATGTTGATAACCCTCAAATACCAAAAATCAAGTGTTTTGTGAGTTAAATATTTTTTGAGCAGTTTTGTCTTTTGAGACTATGAACCTTTCAAGTTAAGTCAATTTTTTTTGTCTGATTTCATATTATTTCTTACTTATTATTGATAAGCGATGTTAATAACCCTGTAATACCAAAAATCAAGTGTTTTGTGAGTTAAATATTTTTTAAGCAGTTTCGTCTTTTGAGACTTAGAACCTTTCAAGTTAAGTCAATTTTTTTTGTTTGATTTCATATTATTTTTAACTTATTATTGATAAGCGATGTTAATAACCCTCAAATACCAAAAATCAAGTGTTTTGTGAGTTAAATATTTTTTAAGCAGTTTCGTCTTTTGAGACTTAGAACCTTTCAAGTTAAGTCAATTTTTTTTGTTTGATTTCATATTATTTCTAACTTATTATTGATAAGCGATGTTAATAACCCTCAAATACCAAAAATCAAGTGTTTTGTGAGTTAAATATTTTTTGAGCAGTTTTGTCTTTTGAGACTATGAACCTTTCAAGTTAAGTCAATTTTTTTTGTCTGATTTCATATTATTTCTTACTTATTATTGATAAGCGATGTTAATAACCCTGTAATACCAAAAATCAAGTGTTTTGTGAGTTAAATATTTTTTGAGCAGTTTCGTCTTTTGAGACTAAGAACCTTTCAAGTTGAGTCAATTTTTTTTGTCTGATTTCATATTTTTTCTAACTTATTATTGATAAGCGATGTTAATAACCCTCAAATACCAAAAATCAAGTGTTTTGTGAGTTAAATATTTTTTAAGCAGTTTCGTCTTTTGAGACTAAGAACCTTTCAAGTTTAGTCAATTTTTTTTGTTTGATTTCATATTATTTCTTACTTATTATTGATAAGCGATGTTAATAACCCTCAAATACCAAAAATCAAGTGTTTTGTGAGTTAAATATTTTTTGAGCAGTTTCGTCTTTTCCGACTAAGAACCTTTCAAGTAAAGTGAATTTTTTTTGTCTGATTTCATATTATTTCTTACTTATTATTGAAAAGCGATGTTAATAACCCTCAAATACCAAAAATCAAGTTTTTTGTGAGTTAAATATTTTTTAAGCAGTTTCGTCTTTTGAGACTAAGAACCTTTCAAGTTTAGTCAATTTTTTTTGTTTAATTTCATATTATTTCTTACTTATTATTGATAAGCGATGTAAATAACCCTGTCATACCAAAAATCAAGTGTTTTGTGAGATAAATATTTTTTGAGCAGTTTCGTCTTTTGAGACTAAGAACCTTTCAAGTTAAGTCAATTTTTTTTTGTCTGATTTCATATTATTTCTTACTTATTATTGATAAGCGATGTTTATGACCCTCAAATACCAAAAATCAAGTGTTTTGTGAGTTAAATATTTTTTAAGCAGTTTCGTCTTTTGAGACTAAGAACCTTTCAAGTTGAGTCAATTTTTTTGTCTGATTTAATATTATTTCTTACTTATTATTGATAAGCGATGTTAATGACCCTCAAATACCAAAAATCAAGTGTTTTGTGAGTTAAATATTTTTAAGCAGTTTCGTCTTTTGAGACTAAGAACCTTTCAAGTTAAGTCAATTTTTTTTGTTTGATTTCATATTATTACTTACTTATTATTGATAAGCGATATTAATAACCCTCTAATACCAAAAATCAAGTGTTTTGTGAGTTAAATATTTTTTGAGCAGTTTCGTCTTTTCCGACTAAGAACCTTTCAAGTTAAGTGAATTTTTTTAGCTGATTTCATATTTTTTCTAACTTATTATTGATAAGCGATGTTAATTACCCTCAAATACCAAAAATCAAGTGTTTTGTGAGTTAAATATTTTTTGAGCAGTTTCGTCTTTTGAGACTAAGAACCTTTCAAGTTAAGTAAATTTTTTTTGTCTGATTTCATATTTTTTCTAACTTATTATTGATAAGCGATGTTAATAACCCTGTAATACCAATAATCAAGTGTTTTGTGAGATAAATATTTTTGGAGCAGTTTTACTAACCTTTCAAGTAAAGTGAATTTTTTTTGTCTGATTTCATATTATTTCTTACTTATTATTGAAAAGCGATGTTGATAACCCTCAAATACCAAAAATCAAGTGTTTTGTGAGTTAAATATTTTTTGAGCAGTTTTGTCTTTTGAGACTATGAACCTTTCAAGTTAAGTCAATTTTTTTTGTCTGATTTCATATTATTTCTTACTTATTATTGATAAGCGATGTTAATAACCCTGTAATACCAAAAATCAAGTGTTTTGTGAGTTAAATATTTTTTAAGCAGTTTCGTCTTTTGAGACTTAGAACCTTTCAAGTTAAGTCAATTTTTTTTGTTTGATTTCATATTATTTCTAACTTATTATTGATAAGCGATGTTAATAACCCTCAAATACCAAAAATCAAGTGTTTTGTGAGTTAAATATTTTTTAAGCAGTTTCGTCTTTTGAGACTTAGAACCTTTCAAGTCAAATTTTTTTGTTTGATTTCATATTATTTCTAACTTATTATTGATAAGCGATGTTAATAACCCTCAAATACCAAAAATCAAGTGTTTTGTGAGTTAAATATTTTTTGAGCAGTTTTGTCTTTTGAGACTATGAACCTTTCAAGTTAAGTCAATTTTTTTTGTCTGATTTCATATTATTTCTTACTTATTATTGATAAGCGATGTTAATAACCCTGTAATACCAAAAATCAAGTGTTTTGTGAGTTAAATATTTTTTGAGCAGTTTCGTCTTTTGAGACTAAGAACCTTTCAAGTTGAGTCAATTTTTTTTGTCTGATTTCATATTTTTTCTAACTTATTATTGATAAGCGATGTTAATAACCCTCAAATACCAAAAATCAAGTGTTTTGTGAGTTAAATATTTTTTAAGCAGTTTCGTCTTTTGAGACTAAGAACCTTTCAAGTTTAGTCAATTTTTTTTGTTTGATTTCATATTATTTCTTACTTATTATTGATAAGCGATGTTAATAACCCTCAAATACCAAAAATCAAGTGTTTTGTGAGTTAAATATTTTTTGAGCAGTTTCGTCTTTTCCGACTAAGAACCTTTCAAGTAAAGTGAATTTTTTTTGTCTGATTTCATATTATTTCTTACTTATTATTGAAAAGCGATGTTAATAACCCTCAAATACCAAAAATCAAGTGTTTTGTGAGTTAAATACTTTATGAGCAGTTTTGTCTTTTCCGACTAAGAACCTTTTAAGTTAAGTCAATTTTTTTTTGTCTGATTTCAGATTATTACTAATTGATTATTGATAAGCGATGTTAATGACCCTCAAATACCAAAAATCAAGTGTTTTGTGAGATGAATATTTTTTGAGCAGTATCGTCTTTTGAGACTAAGAACCTTTCAAGTTTAGTCAATTTTTTTTTGTCTGATTTCAGATTATTACTTATTGATTATTGATAAGCGATATTAATAACCCTCCAATACCAAAAATCGAGTGTTTTGTGAGTTAAATATTTTTTGAGCAGTTTTGTCTTCTGAGACTATGAACCTTTCAAGTTGAGTCAATTTTATTTTGTCTGATTTCATATTATTACTTATTGACTATTGAAAATCAATATTAATAACCCTCAAATACCACAAATCAAGTGTTTTGTGAGATGAATATTTTTTGAGCAGTATCGTCTTTTGAGACTTAGAAGCTTTCAAGTTTAGTCAATTTTTTTTGTCTGATTTCAGATTATTACTTATTGATTATTGATAAGCGATATTAATAACCCTCAAATACCAAAAATCAAGTGTTTTGTGAGTTAAATATTTTTTGAGCAGTTTCGTCTTTTGAGACTAAGAACCTTTCAAGTTGAGTCAATTTTTTTTGTCTGATTTCATATTATTTCTAACTTATTATTGATAAGCGGTGTTAATAACAGTCAAATACCAAAAATCAACTGCTTTGTGAGTTAAATATTTTTTGAGCAGTTTCGTCTTTTCCGACTAAGAACCTTTCAAGTTAAGTCTATTTTTTTTGTCTAATTTCATATTATTTCTTACTTATTATTGATAAGCGATATTAATAACCCTCAAATACCAAAAATCAAGTGTTTTGTGAGTTAAATATTTTTTGAGCAGTTTCGTCTTTTGAGACTAAGAACCTTTCAAGTTGAGTCAATTTTTTTTGTCTGATTTCATATTATTTCTAACTTATTATTGATAAGCGATGTTAAAAACCCTCAAATACCAAAAATCAAGTGTTTTGTGAGTTAAATACTTTATGAGCAGTTTTGTCTTTTCCGACTAAGAACCTTTCAAGTTAAGTCAATTTTTTTTGTCTGATTTCATTTTATTTCTTACTTATTATTGATAAGCGATGTTAATGCCCCTCAAATACCAAAAATCAAGTGTTTTGTGAGTTAAATATTTTTTAAGCAGTTTCGTCTTTTGAGACTAAGAACCTTTCAAGTTTAGTAAATTTTTTTTTGTCTGATTTCAGATTATTACTAATTGATTATTGATAAGCGATGTTAATAACCCTCAAATACCAAAAATCAAGTGTTTTGTGAGTTAAATATTTTTTGAGCAGCTTCGTCTTTTGAGACTAAGAACCTTTCAAGTTTAGTAAATTTTTTTTTGTCTGATTTCAGATTATTACTAATTGATTATTGATAAGCGATGTTAATGACCCTCAAATACCAAAAATCAAGTGTTTTGTGAGTTAAATATTTTTTAAGCAGTTTCGTCTTTTGAGACTAAGAACCTTTCAAGTTTAGTCAATTTTTTTTGTTTAATTTCATATTATTTCTTACTTATTATTGATAAGCGATGTAAATAACCCTGTCATACCAAAAATCAAGTGTTTTGTGAGATAAATATTTTTTGAGCAGTTTCGTCTTTTGAGACTAAGAACCTTTCAAGTTAAGTCAATTTTTTTTTGTCTGATTTCATATTATTTCTTACTTATTATTGATAAGCGATGTTTATGACCCTCAAATACCAAAAATCAAGTGTTTTGTGAGTTAAATATTTTTTAAGCAGTTTCGTCTTTTGAGACTAAGAACCTTTCAAGTTGAGTCAATTTTTTTGTCTGATTTAATATTATTTCTTACTTATTATTGATAAGCGATGTTAATGACCCTCAAATACCAAAAATCAAGTATTTTGTGAGTTAAATATTTTTAAGCAGTTTCGTCTTTTGAGACTAAGAACCTTTCAAGTTAAGTCAATTTTTTTTGTTTGATTTCATATTATTTCTAACTTATTATTGATAAGCGATGTTAATAACCCTCAAATACCAAAAATCAAGTGTTTTGTGAGTTAAATATTTTTTGAGCAGTTTCGTCTTTTCCGACTAAGAACCTTTCAAGTTAAGTGAATTTTTTTGGCTGATTTCATATTTTTTCTAACTTATTATTGATAAGCGATGTTAATTACCCTCAAATACCAAAAATCAAGTGTTTTGTGAGTTAAATATTTTTTGAGCAGTTTCGTCTTTTGAGACTAAGAACCTTTCAAGTTAAGTAAATTTTTTTTGTCTGATTTCATATTTTTTCTAACTTATTATTGATAAGCGATGTTAATAACCCTGTAATACCAATAATCAAGTGTTTTGTGAGATAAATATTTTTGGAGCAGTTTAACTAACCTTTCAAGTAAAGTGAATTTTTTTTGTCTGATTTCATATTATTTCTTACTTATTATTGAAAAGCGATGTTGATAACCCTCAAATACCAAAAATCAAGTGTTTTGTGAGTTAAATATTTTTTGAGCAGTTTTGTCTTTTGAGACTATGAACCTTTCAAGTTAAGTCAATTTTTTTTGTCTGATTTCATATTATTTCTTACTTATTATTGATAAGCGATGTTAATAACCCTGTAATACCAAAAATCAAGTGTTTTGTGAGTTAAATATTTTTTAAGCAGTTTCGTCTTTTGAGACTTAGAACCTTTCAAGTTAAGTCAATTTTTTTTGTTTGATTTCATATTATTTTTAACTTATTATTGATAAGCGATGTTAATAACCCTCAAATACCAAAAATCAAGTGTTTTGTGAGTTAAATATTTTTTAAGCAGTTTCGTCTTTTGAGACTTAGAACCTTTCAAGTTAAGTCAATTTTTTTTGTTTGATTTCATATTATTTCTAACTTATTATTGATAAGCGATGTTAATAACCCTCAAATACCAAAAATCAAGTGTTTTGTGAGTTAAATATTTTTTGAGCAGTTTTGTCTTTTGAGACTATGAACCTTTCAAGTTAAGTCAATTTTTTTTGTCTGATTTCATATTATTTCTTACTTATTATTGATAAGCGATGTTAATAACCCTGTAATACCAAAAATCAAGTGTTTTGTGAGTTAAATATTTTTTGAGCAGTTTCGTCTTTTGAGACTAAGAACCTTTCAAGTTGAGTCAATTTTTTTTGTCTGATTTCATATTTTTTCTAACTTATTATTGATAAGCGATGTTAATAACCCTCAAATACCAAAAATCAAGTGTTTTGTGAGTTAAATATTTTTTAAGCAGTTTCGTCTTTTGAGACTAAGAACCTTTCAAGTTTAGTCAATTTTTTTTGTTTGATTTCATATTATTTCTTACTTATTATTGATAAGCGATGTTAATAACCCTCAAATACCAAAAATCAAGTGCTTTGTGAGTTAAATATTTTTTGAGCAGTTTCGTCTTTTCCGACTAAGAACCTTTCAAGTTAAGTCAATTTTTTTTGTCTAATTTCATATTTTTTCTAACTTATTATTGATAAGCGATGTTAATAACCCTCAAATACCAAAAATCAAGTGTTTTGTGAGTTAAATATTTTTTGAGCAGTTTTGTCTTTTGAGACTATGAACCTTTCAAGTTAAGTCAATTTTTTTGTCTGATTTCATATTATTTCTTACTTATTATTGATAAGCGATGTTAATAACCCTGTAATACCAAAAATCAAGTGTTTTGTGAGTTAAATATTTTTTGAGCAGTTTCGTCTTTTGAGACTAAGAACCTTTCAAGTTTAGTCAATTTTTGTTGTCTGATTTCATATTTTTTCTAACTTATTATTGATAAGCGATGTTAATAACCCTCAAATACCAAAAATCAAGTGTTTTGTGAGTTAAATATTTTTTGAGCAGTTTCGTCTTTTCCGACTAAGAACCTTTCAAGTAAAGTGAATTTTTTTTGTCTGATTTCATATTATTTCTTACTTATTATTGAAAAGCGATGTTAATAACCCTCAAATACCAAAAATCAAGTGTTTTTTGAGTTAAATATTTTTTGAGCAGTTTTGTCTTTTGAGACTATGAACCTTTCAAGTTAAGTCAATTTTTTTTGTCTGATTTCATATTATTTCTTACTTATTATTGATAAGCGATGTTAATAACCCTGTAATACCAAAAATCAAGTGTTTTGTGAGTTAAATATTTTTTAAGCAGTTTCGTCTTTTGAGACTTAGAACCTTTCAAGTTAAGTCAATTTTTTTTGTTTGATTTCATATTATTTCTAACTTATTATTGATAAGCGATGTTAATACCCTCAAATACCAAAAATCAAGTGTTTTGTGAGTTAAATATTTTTTGAGCAGTTTCGTCTTTTCCGACTAAGAACCTTTCAAGTTAAGTGAATTTTTTTGGCTGATTTCATATTTTTTCTAACTTATAATTAATAAGCGATGTTAATAACCCTCAAATACCAAAAATCAAGTGTTTTGTGAGTTAAATATTTTTTGAGCAGTTTTGTCTTTTGAGACTATGAACCTTTCAAGTTAAGTCAATTTTTTTTTGTCTGATTTCATATTATTTCTTACTTATTATTGATAAGCGATGTTAATAACCCTGCAATACCAAAAATCAAGTGTTTTGTGAGTTAAATATTTTTTGAGCAGTTTCGTCTTTTGAGACTAAGAACCTTTCAAGTTGAGTCAATTTTTTTTGTCTGATTTCATATTTTTTCTAACTTATTATTGATAAGCGATGTTAATAACCCTCAAATACCAAAAATCAAGTGTTTTGTGAGTTAAGTATTTTTTAAGCAGTTTCGTCTTTTGAGACTAAGAACCTTTCAAGTTGAGTCAATTTTTTTTGTCTGATTTCATATTATTTCTTACTTATTATTGATAAGCGATGTTAATGACCCTTAAATACCAAAAATCAAGTGTTTTGTGAGTTAAATATTTTTTGAGCAGTTTCGTCTTTTGAGACTATGAACCTTTCAAGTTAAGTCAATTTTTTTTGTTTGATTTCATATTATTTCTAACTTATTATTGATAAGCGATGTTAATAACCCTCAAATACCAAAAATCAAGTGTTTTGTGAGTTAAATATTTTTTGAGCAGTTTCGTCTTTTCCGACTAAGAACCTTTCAAGTAAAGTGAAATTTTTTTGTCTGATTTCATATTATTTCTTACTTATTATTGATAAGCGATGTTAATAACCCTGTAATACCAAAAATTAAGTGTTTTGTGAGTTAAATATTTTTTAAGCAGTTTCGTCTTTTGAGACTAAGAACCTTTCAAGTTAAGTCAATTTTTTTTGTTTGATTTCATATTATTTCTAACTTATTATTGATAAGCGATGTTAATAACCCTCAAATACCAAAAATCAAGTGTTTTGTGAGTTAAATATTTTTTGAGCAGTTTCGTCTTTTCCGACTAAGAACCTTTCAAGTTAAGTGAATTTTTTTGGCTGATTTCATATTTTTTCTAACTTATTATTGATAAGCGATGTTAATTACCCTCAAATACCAAAAATCAAGTGTTTTGTGAGTTAAATATTTTTTGAGCAGTTTTGTCTTTTGAGACTATGAACCTTTCAAGTTAAGTCAATTTTTTTTGTCTGATTTCATATTATTTCTTACTTATTATTGATAAGCGATGTTAATAACCCTGTAATACCAAAAATCAAGTGTTTTGTGAGTTAAATATTTTTTGAGCAGTTTCGTCTTTTGAGACTAAGAACCTTTCAAGTTGAGTCAATTTTTTTTGTCTGATTTCATATTTTTTCTAACTTATTATTGATAAGCGATGTTAATAACCCTCAAATACCAAAAATCAAGTGTTTTGTGAGTTAAATATTTTTTAAGCAGTTTCGTCTTTTGAGACTAAGAACCTTTCAAGTTTAGTCAATTTTTTTTGTTTGATTTCATATTATTTCTTATTTATTATTGATAAGCGATGTTAATAACCCTCAAATACCAAAAATCAAGTGTTTTGTGAGTTAAATATTTTTTGAGCAGTTTTGTCTTTTGAGACTAAGAACCTTTCAAGTTGAGTCAATTTTTTTTGTCTGATTTCATATTTTTTCTAACTTATTATTGATAAGCGATGTTAATAACCCTCAAATACCAAAAATCAAGTGTTTTGTGAGTTAAATATTTTTTGAGCAGTTTTGTCTTTTGAGACTATGAACCTTTCAAGTTAAGTCAATTTTTTTTGTTTGATTTCATATTATTTCTAACTTATTATTGATAAGCGATGTTAATAACACTCAAATACCAAAAATCAAGTGTTTTGTGAGTTAAATATTTTTTGAGCAGTTTCGTCTTTTCCGACTAAGAACCTTTCAAGTAAAGTGATTTTTTTTTGTCTGATTTCATATTATTTCTTACTTATTATTGATAAGCGATGTTAATGACCCTCAAATACCAAAAATCAAGTGTTTTGTGAGTTAAATACTTTATGAGCAGTTTTGTCTTTTCCGACTAAGAACCTTTCAAGTTAAGTGAATTTTTTTTGTCTGATTTCATATTATTTCTTACTTATTATTGATAAGCGATGTTTATGACCCTCAAATACCAAAAATCAAGTGTTTTGTGAGTTAAATATTTTTTGAGCAGTTTCGTCTATTAAGGCTTCAAACCTTTAAAGATAAGTCAATTTTTTTAATGATTTCATATTATTACTTACATATTATTGATAAGCGATATTAATAACCCTCTAATACCAAGAATCAAGTGTTTTGTGAGTTAAATATTTTTTGAGCAGTTTCGTCTTTTGAGACTAAGAACCTTTCAAGTTGAGTCAATTTTTTTGTCTGATATCATATTATTTCTTACTTATTATTGATAAGCGATGTAAATAACCCTGTCATACCAAAAATCAAGTGTTTTGTGAGATAAATATTTTTTGAGCAGTTTCGTCTTTTGAGACTAAGAACCTTTCAAGTTGAGTCAATTTTTTTTGTCTGATTTCATATTATTTCTTACTTATTATTGATAAGCGATGTTAATGACCCTCAAATACCAAAAATCAAGTGTTTTGTGAGTTAAATATTTTTTGAGCAGTTTCGTCTTTTGAGACTAAGAACCTTTCAAGTTGAGTCAATTTTTTTTTGTCTGATTTCATATTATTACTTATTGATTATTGATAAGCGATATTAATAACCTTCAAATACCAAAAATCAAGTGTTTTGTGAGTTAAATATTTTTTGAACATTTTCGTCTTTTGAGACTAAGAACCTTTCAAGTTGAGTCAATTTTTTTTGTCTGATATCATATTATTTCTTACTTATTATTGATAAGCGATATAAATAACCCTCAAATTTCAAAAATCAAGTGTTTTGTGAGTTAAATATTTTTTGAGCAGTTTCGTCTTTTGAGACTAAGAACCTTTCAAGTTGAGTCAATTTTTTTTTGTCTGATTTCATATTATTACTTATTGATTATTGATAAGCGATATTAATAACCTTCAAATACCAAAAATCAAGTGTTTTGTGATTTAAATATTTTTTGAACATTTTCGTCTTTTGAGACTAAGAACCTTTCAAGTTGAGTCAATTTTTTTTTGTCTGATATCATATTATTTCTTACTTATTATTGATAAGCGATATAAATAACCCTCAAATACCAAAAATCAAGTGTTTTGTGAGTTAAATATTTTTTGAGCAGTTTCGTCTTTTGAGACTAAGAACCTTTCAAGTTTAGTCAATTTTTTTGGTCTGATTTCATATTATTTCTTACTTATTATTGATAAGCGATGTTAATAACCCTCAAATACCAAAAATCAAGTGTTTTGTGAGTTAAATATTTTTTGAGCAGTTTCGTCTTTTGAGACTAAGAACCTTTCAAGTTGAGTCAATTTTTTTTTGTCTGATATCATATTATTTCTTACTTATTATTGATAAGCGATATAAATAACCCTCAAATACCAAAAATCAAGTGTTTTGTGAGTTAAATATTTTTTGAGCAGTTTCGTCTTTTGAGACTAAGAACCTTTCAAGTTGAGTCATTTTTTTTTGTCTGATTTCGTATTATTTCTAACTTATTATTGATAAGCGATGTTAATAACCCTCAAATACCAAAAATCAAGTGTTTTGTGAGTTAAATATTTTTTGAGCAGTTTCGTCTTTTGAGACTTAGAACCTTTCAAGTTGAGTCAATTTTTTTTGTCTGATTTCATATTATTTCTTACTTATTATTGATAAGCGATGTTAATGACCCTCAAATACCAAAAATCAAGTGTTTTGTGAGTTAAATATTTTTTGAGCAGTTTCGTCTTTTGAGACTAAGAACCTTTCAAGTTGAGTCAATTTTTTTTTGTCTGATTTCATATTATTACTTATTGATTATTGATAAGCGATATTAATAACCTTCAAATACCAAAAATCAAGTGTTTTGTGAGTTAAATATTTTTTGAGCAGTTTTGTCTTTTGAAACTATGAACCTTTCAAGTTAAGTCAATTTTATTTTGTCTGATTTCATATTATTACTAACTTATTATTGATAAGCGATGTTAATGACCCTCAAATACCAAAAATCAAGTGTTTTGTGAGTTAAATATTTTTTAAGCAGTTTAGTCTTTTGAGACTTAGAACCTTTCAAGTTAAGTCATTTTTTTTTGTTTGATTTCATATAATTTCTTACTTATTATTGATAAGCGATGTTAATAGGCCTCAAATACCAAAAATCAAGTGTTTTGTGAGTTAAATATTTTTTCAGCAGTTTCGTCTTTTGAGACTTAGAACCTTTTAAGTTGAATCAATTTGTTTTGTCTGATTTCATATTATTACTTATTGATTATTGATAAGCGATATTAATTACCCTCAAATACCAAAAATCGAGTGTTTTGTGAGTTAAATATTTTTTGAGCAGTTTTGTCTTTTGAGACTATGAACCTTTCAAGTTGAGTCAATTTTATTTTGTCTGATTTCATATTATTACTTATTGACTATTGAAAATCAATATTAATAACCCTCAAATACCACAAATCAAGTGTTTTGTGAGATGAATAATTTTTGAGCAGTATCGTCTTTTGAGACTTAGAAGCTTTCAAGTTTAGTCAATTTTTTTTTGTCTGATTTCAGATTATTACTTATTGATTATTGATAAGCGATATTAATAACCCTCAAATACCAAAAATCAAGTGTTTTGTGAGTTAAATATTTTTTGAGCAGTTTCGTCTTTTGAGACTAAGAACCTTTCAAGTTGAGTCAATTTTTTTTGTCTGATTTCATATTATTTCTAACTTATTATTGATAAGCGGTGTTAATAACCCTCAAATACCAAAAATCAAGTGCTTTGTGAGTTAAATATTTTTTGAGCAGTTTCGTCTTTTCCGACTAAGAACCTTTCAAGTTAAGTCAATTTTTTTTGTCTAATTTCATATTATTTCTTACTTATTATTGATAAGCGATATTAATAACCCTCAAATACCAAAAATCAAGTGTTTTGTGAGTTAAATATTTTTTGAGCAGTTTCGTCTTTTGAGACTAAGAACCTTTCAAGTTAAGTCAATTTTTTTTTGTCTGATTTCATATTATTACTAATTGATTATTGATAAGCGATATTAATAACCTTCAAATACCAAAAATCAAGTGTTTTGTGAGTTAAATATTTTTTGAGCAGTTTTGTCTTTTGAAACTATGAACCTTTCAAGTTAAGTCAATTTTATTTTGTCTGATTTCATATTATTACTAACTTATTATTGATAAGCGATGTTAATGACCCTCAAATACCAAAAATCAAGTGTTTTGTGAGTTAAATATTTTTTAAGCAGTTTAGTCTTTTGAGACTTAGAACCTTTCAAGTTAAGTCATTTTTTTTTGTTTGATTTCATATAATTTCTTACTTATTATTGATAAGCGATGTTAATAGGCCTCAAATACCAAAAATCAAGTGTTTTGTGAGTTAAATATTTTTTCAGCAGTTTCGTCTTTTGAGACTTAGAACCTTTTAAGTTGAATCAATTTGTTTTGTCTGATTTCATATTATTACTTATTGATTATTGATAAGCGATATTAATTACCCTCAAATACCAAAAATCGAGTGTTTTGTGAGTTAAATATTTTTTGAGCAGTTTCGTCTTTTCCGACTAAGAACCTTTCAAGTTAAGTGAATTTTTTTGGCTGATTTCATATTTTTTCTAACTTATTATTGATAAGCGATGTTAATTACCCTCAAATACCAAAAATCAAGTGTTTTGTGAGTTAAATATTTTTTGAGCAGTTTCGTCTTTTGAGACTAAGAACCTTTCAAGTTAAGTAAATTTTTTTTGTCTGATTTCATATTTTTTCTAACTTATTATTGATAAGCGATGTTAATAACCCTGTAATACCAATAATCAAGTGTTTTGTGAGATAAATATTTTTGGAGCAGTTTAACTAACCTTTCAAGTAAAGTGAATTTTTTTTGTCTGATTTCATATTATTTCTTACTTATTATTGAAAAGCGATGTTGATAACCCTCAAATACCAAAAATCAAGTGTTTTGTGAGTTAAATATTTTTTGAGCAGTTTTGTCTTTTGAGACTATGAACCTTTCAAGTTAAGTCAATTTTTTTTCTCTGATTTCATATTATTTCTTACTTATTATTGATAAGCGATGTTAATAACCCTGTAATACCAAAAATCAAGTGTTTTGTGAGTTAAATATTTTTTAAGCAGTTTCGTCTTTTGAGACTTAGAACCTTTCAAGTTAAGTCAATTTTTTTTGTTTGATTTCATATTATTTCTAACTTATTATTGATAAGCGATGTTAATAACCCTCAAATACCAAAAATCAAGTGTTTTGTGAGTTAAATATTTTTTAAGCAGTTTCGTCTTTTAAGACTTAGAACCTTTCAAGTTAAGTCAATTTTTTTTGTTTGATTTCATATTATTTCTAACTTATTATTGATAAGCAATGTTAATAACCCTCAAATACCAAAAATCAAGTGTTTTGTGAGTTAAATATTTTTTGAGCAGTTTTGTCTTTTGAGACTATGAACCTTTCAAGTTAAGTCAATTTTTTTTGTCTGATTTTATATTATTTCTTACTTATTATTGATAAGCGATGTTAATAACCCTGTAATACCAAAAATCGAGTGTTTTGTGAGTTAAATATTTTTTGAGCAGTTTCGTCTTTTGAGACTAAGAACCTTTCAAGTTGAGTCAATTTTTTTTGTCTGATTTCATATTTTTTCTAACTTATTATTGATAAGCGATGTTAATAACCCTCAAATACCAAAAATCAAGTGTTTTGTGAGTTAAATATTTTTTAAGCAGTTTCGTCTTTTGAGACTAAGAACCTTTCAAGTTTAGTCAATTTTTTTTGTTTGATTTCATATTATTTCTTACTTATTATTGATAAGCGATGTTAATAACCCTCAAATACCAAAAATCAAGTGTTTTGTGAGTTAAATATTTTTTGAGCAGTTTCGTCTTTTCCGACTAAGAACCTTTCAAGTAAAGTGAATTTTTTTTGTCTGATTTCATATTATTTCTAACTTATTCTTGATAAGCGATGTTAATAACCCTGTAATACCAATAATCAAGTGTTTTGTGAGATAAATATTTTTTGAGCAGTTTCGTCTTTTGAGACTAAGAACCTTTCAAGTTGAGTCAATTTTTTTTGTCTGATTTCATATTATTTCTTACTTATTATTGATAAGCGATGTTAATAACCCTCAAATACCAAAAATCAAGTGTTTTGTGAGTTAAATACTTTATGAGCAGTTTTGTCTTTTCCGACTAAGAACCTTTCAAGTTAAGTGAATTTTTTTTGTCTGATTTCATATTATTTCTTACTTATTATTGATAAGCGATGTTAATAACCCTCAAATACCAAAAATCAAGTGCTTTGTGAGTTAAATATTTTTTGAGCAGTTTCGTCTTTTCCGACTAAGAACCTTTCAAGTTAAGTCAATTTTTTTTGTCTAATTTCATATTATTTCTAACTTATTATTGATAAGCGATGTTAATAACCCTCAAATACCAAAAATCAAGTGTTTTGTGAGTTAAATACTTTATGAGCAGTTTTGTCTTTTCCGACTAAGAACCTTTCAAGTTAAGTCAATTTTTTTTGTCTGATTTCATTTTATTTCTTACTGATTATTGATAAGCGATGTTAATGCCCCTCAAATACCAAAAATCAAGTGTTTTGTGAGTTAAATATTTTTTAAGCAGTTTCGTCTTTTGAGACTAAGAACCTTTCAAGTTTAGTAAATTTTTTTTTGTCTGATTTCAGATTATTACTAATTGATTATTGATAAGCGATGTTAATAACCCTCAAATACCAAAAATCAAGTGTTTTGTGAGTTAAATATTTTTTGAGCAGCTTCGTCTTTTGAGACTAAGAACCTTTCAAGTTTAGTAAATTTTTTTTTGTCTGATTTCAGATTATTACTAATTGATTATTGATAAGCGATGTTAATGACCCTCAAATACCAAAAATCAAGTGTTTTGTGAGTTAAATATTTTTTAAGCAGTTTCGTCTTTTGAGACTAAGAACCTTTCAAGTTTAGTCAATTTTTTTTGTTTAATTTCATATTATTTCTTACTTATTATTGATAAGCGATGTAAATAACCCTGTCATACCAAAAATCAAGTGCTTTGTGAGTTAAATATTTTTTGAGCAGTTTCGTCTTTTCCGACTAAGAACCTTTCAAGTTAAGTCAATTTTTTTTGTCTAATTTCATATTATTTCTTACTTATTATTGATAAGCGATATTAATAACCCTCAAATACCAAAAATCAAGTGTTTTGTGAGTTAAATATTTTTTGAGCAGTTTCGTCTTTTGAGACTAAGAACCTTTCAAGTTGAGTCAATTTTTTTTGTCTGATTTCATATTATTTCTAACTTATTATTGATAAGCGATGTTAATAACCCTCAAATACCAAAAATCAAGTGTTTTGTGAGTTAAATACTTTATGAGCAGTTTTGTCTTTTCCGACTAAGAACCTTTCAAGTTAAGTCAATTTTTTTTGTCTGATTTCATTTTATTTCTTACTTATTATTGATAAGCGATGTTAATGCCCCTCAAATACCAAAAATCAAGTGTTTTGTGAGTTAAATATTTTTTAAGCAGTTTCGTCTTTTGAGACTAAGAACCTTTCAAGTTTAGTAAATTTTTTTTTGTCTGATTTCAGATTATTACTAATTGATTATTGATAAGCGATGTTAATAACCCTCAAATACCAAAAATCAAGTGTTTTGTGAGTTAAATATATTTTGAGCAGCTTCGTCTTTTGAGACTAAGAACCTTTCAAGTTTAGTAAATTTTTTTTTGTCTGATTTCAGATTATTACTATTTGATTATTGATAAGCGATGTTAATGACCCTCAAATACCAAAAATCAAGTGTTTTGTGAGTTAAATATTTTTTAAGCAGTTTCGTCTTTTGAGACTAAGAACCTTTCAAGTTTAGTCAATTTTTTTTGTTTAATTTCATATTATTTCTTACTTATTATTGATAAGCGATGTAAATAACCCTGTCATACCAAAAATCAAGTGTTTTGTGAGATAAATATTTTTTGAGCAGTTTCGTCTTTTGAGACTAAGAACCTTTCAAGTTAAGTCAATTTTTTTTTGTCTGATTTCATATTATTTCTTACTTATTATTGATAAGCGATGTTTATGACCCTCAAATACCAAAAATCAAGTGTTTTGTGAGTTAAATATTTTTTTAGCAGTTTCGTCTTTTGAGACTAAGAACCTTTCAAGTTGAGTCAATTTTTTTGTCTGATTTAATATTATTTCTTACTTATTATTGATAAGCGATGTTAATGACCCTCAAATACCAAAAATCAAGTGTTTTGTGAGTTAAATATTTTTAAGCAGTTTCGTCTTTTGAGACTAAGAACCTTTCAAGTTAAGTCAATTTTTTTTGTTTGATTTCATATTATTTCTAACTTATTATTGATAAGCGATGTTAATAACCCTCAAATACCAAAAATCAAGTGTTTTGTGAGTTAAATATTTTTTGAGCAGTTTCGTCTTTTCCGACTAAGAACATTTCAAGTTAAGTGAATTTTTTTGGCTGATTTCATATTTTTTCTAACTTATTATTGATAAGCGATGTTAATTACCCTCAAATACCAAAAATCAAGTGTTTTGTGAGTTAAATATTTTTTGAGCAGTTTCGTCTTTTGAGACTAAGAACCTTTCAAGTTAAGTAAATTTTTTTTGTCTGATTTCATATTTTTTCTAACTTATTATTGATAAGCGATGTTAATAACCCTGTAATACCAATAATCAAGTGTTTTGTGAGATAAATATTTTTGGAGCAGTTTAACTAACCTTTCAAGTAAAGTGAATTTTTTTTGTCTGATTTCATATTATTTCTTACTTATTATTGAAAAGCGATGTTGATAACCCTCAAATACCAAAAATCAAGTGTTTTGTGAGTTAAATATTTTTTGAGCAGTTTTGTCTTTTGAGACTATGAACCTTTCAAGTTAAGTCAATTTTTTTTCTCTGATTTCATATTATTTCTTACTTATTATTGATAAGCGATGTTAATAACCCTGTAATACCAAAAATCAAGTGTTTTGTGAGTTAAATATTTTTTAAGCAGTTTCGTCTTTTGAGACTTAGAACCTTTCAAGTTAAGTCAATTTTTTTTGTTTGATTTCATATTATTTCTAACTTATTATTGATAAGCGATGTTAATAACCCTCAAATACCAAAAATCAAGTGTTTTGTGAGTTAAATATTTTTTAAGCAGTTTCGTCTTTTAAGACTTAGAACCTTTCAAGTTAAGTCAATTTTTTTTGTTTGATTTCATATTATTTCTAACTTATTATTGATAAGCAATGTTAATAACCCTCAAATACCAAAAATCAAGTGTTTTGTGAGTTAAATATTTTTTGAGCAGTTTTGTCTTTTGAGACTATGAACCTTTCAAGTTAAGTCAATTTTTTTTGTCTGATTTTATATTATTTCTTACTTATTATTGATAAGCGATGTTAATAACCCTGTAATACCAAAAATCGAGTGTTTTGTGAGTTAAATATTTTTTGAGCAGTTTCGTCTTTTGAGACTAAGAACCTTTCAAGTTGAGTCAATTTTTTTTGTCTGATTTCATATTTTTTCTAACTTATTATTGATAAGCGATGTTAATAACCCTCAAATACCAAAAATCAAGTGTTTTGTGAGTTAAATATTTTTTAAGCAGTTTCGTCTTTTGAGACTAAGAACCTTTCAAGTTGAGTCAATTTTTTTTGTTTGATTTCATATTATTTCTTACTTATTATTGATAAGCGATGTTAATAACCCTCAAATACCAAAAATCAAGTGTTTTGTGAGTTAAATATTTTTTGAGCAGTTTCGTCTTTTCCGACTAAGAACCTTTCAAGTAAAGTGAATTTTTTTTGTCTGATTTCATATTTTTTCTAACTTATTCTTGATAAGCGATGTTAATAACCCTGTAATACCAATAATCAAGTGTTTTGTGAGATAAATATTTTTTGAGCAGTTTCGTCTTTTGAGACTAAGAACCTTTCAAGTTGAGTCAATTTTTTTTGTCTGATTTCATATTATTTCTTACTTATTATTGATAAGCGATGTTAATAACCCTCAAATACCAAAAATCAAGTGTTTTGTGAGTTAAATACTTTATGAGCAGTTTTGTCTTTTCCGACTAAGAACCTTTCAAGTTAAGTGAATTTTTTTTGTCTGATTTCATATTATTTCTTACTTATTATTGATAAGCGATGTTAATAACCCTCAAATACCAAAAATCAAGTGCTTTGTGAGTTAAATATTTTTTGAGCAGTTTCGTCTTTTCCGACTAAGAACCTTTCAAGTTAAGTCAATTTTTTTTGTCTAATTTCATATTATTTCTAACTTATTATTGATAAGCGATGTTAATAACCCTCAAATACCAAAAATCAAGTGTTTTGTGAGTTAAATACTTTATGAGCAGTTTTGTCTTTTCCGACTAAGAACCTTTCAAGTTAAGTCAATTTTTTTTGTCTGATTTCATTTTATTTCTTACTGATTATTGATAAGCGATGTTAATGCCCCTCAAATACCAAAAATCAAGTGTTTTGTGAGTTAAATATTTTTTAAGCAGTTTCGTCTTTTGAGACTAAGAACCTTTCAAGTTTAGTAAATTTTTTTTTGTCTGATTTCAGATTATTACTAATTGATTATTGATAAGCGATGTTAATAACCCTCAAATACCAAAAATCAAGTGTTTTGTGAGTTAAATATTTTTTGAGCAGCTTCGTCTTTTGAGACTAAGAACCTTTCAAGTTTAGTAAATTTTTTTTTGTCTGATTTCAGATTATTACTAATTGATTATTGATAAGCGATGTTAATGACCCTCAAATACCAAAAATCAAGTGTTTTGTGAGTTAAATATTTTTTAAGCAGTTTCGTCTTTTGAGACTAAGAACCTTTCAAGTTTAGTCAATTTTTTTTGTTTAATTTCATATTATTTCTTACTTATTATTGATAAGCGATGTAAATAACCCTGTCATACCAAAAATCAAGTGCTTTGTGAGTTAAATATTTTTTGAGCAGTTTCGTCTTTTCCGACTAAGAACCTTTCAAGTTAAGTCAATTTTTTTTGTCTAATTTCATATTATTTCTTACTTATTATTGATAAGCGATATTAATAACCCTCAAATACCAAAAATCAAGTGTTTTGTGAGTTAAATATTTTTTGAGCAGTTTCGTCTTTTGAGACTAAGAACCTTTCAAGTTGAGTCAATTTTTTTTGTCTGATTTCATATTATTTCTAACTTATTATTGATAAGCGATGTTAATAACCCTCAAATACCAAAAATCAAGTGTTTTGTGAGTTAAATACTTTATGAGCAGTTTTGTCTTTTCCGACTAAGAACCTTTCAAGTTAAGTCAATTTTTTTTGTCTGATTTCATTTTATTTCTTACTTATTATTGATAAGCGATGTTAATGCCCCTCAAATACCAAAAATCAAGTGTTTTGTGAGTTAAATATTTTTTAAGCAGTTTCGTCTTTTGAGACTAAGAACCTTTCAAGTTTAGTAAATTTTTTTTTGTCTGATTTCAGATTATTACTAATTGATTATTGATAAGCGATGTTAATAACCCTCAAATACCAAAAATCAAGTGTTTTGTGAGTTAAATATATTTTGAGCAGCTTCGTCTTTTGAGACTAAGAACCTTTCAAGTTTAGTAAATTTTTTTTTGTCTGATTTCAGATTATTACTATTTGATTATTGATAAGCGATGTTAATGACCCTCAAATACCAAAAATCAAGTGTTTTGTGAGTTAAATATTTTTTAAGCAGTTTCGTCTTTTGAGACTAAGAACCTTTCAAGTTTAGTCAATTTTTTTTGTTTAATTTCATATTATTTCTTACTTATTATTGATAAGCGATGTAAATAACCCTGTCATACCAAAAATCAAGTGTTTTGTGAGATAAATATTTTTTGAGCAGTTTCGTCTTTTGAGACTAAGAACCTTTCAAGTTAAGTCAATTTTTTTTTGTCTGATTTCATATTATTTCTTACTTATTATTGATAAGCGATGTTTATGACCCTCAAATACCAAAAATCAAGTGTTTTGTGAGTTAAATATTTTTTAAGCAGTTTCGTCTTTTGAGACTAAGAACCTTTCAAGTTGAGTCAATTTTTTTGTCTGATTTAATATTATTTCTTACTTATTATTGATAAGCGATGTTAATGACCCTCAAATACCAAAAATCAAGTGTTTTGTGAGTTAAATATTTTTAAGCAGTTTCGTCTTTTGAGACTAAGAACCTTTCAAGTTAAGTCAATTTTTTTTGTTTGATTTCATATTATTTCTAACTTATTATTGATAAGCGATGTTAATAACCCTCAAATACCAAAAATCAAGTGTTTTGTGAGTTAAATATTTTTTGAGCAGTTTCGTCTTTTCCGACTAAGAACCTTTCAAGTTAAGTGAATTTTTTTGGCTGATTTCATATTTTTTCTAACTTATTATTGATAAGCGATGTTAATTACCCTCAAATACCAAAAATCAAGTGTTTTGTGAGTTAAATATTTTTTGAGCAGTTTCGTCTTTTGAGACTAAGAACCTTTCAAGTTAAGTAAATTTTTTTTGTCTGATTTCATATTTTTTCTAACTTATTATTGATAAGCGATGTTAATAACCCTGTAATACCAATAATCAAGTGTTTTGTGAGATAAATATTTTTGGAGCAGTTTAACTAACCTTTCAAGTAAAGTGAATTTTTTTTGTCTGATTTCATATTATTTCTTACTTATTATTGAAAAGCGATGTTGATAACCCTCAAATACCAAAAATCAAGTGTTTTGTGAGTTAAATATTTTTTGAGCAGTTTTGTCTTTTGAGACTATGAACCTTTCAAGTTAAGTCAATTTTTTTTCTCTGATTTCATATTATTTCTTACTTATTATTGATAAGCGATGTTAATAACCCTGTAATACCAAAAATCAAGTGTTTTGTGAGTTAAATATTTTTTAAGCAGTTTCGTCTTTTGAGACTTAGAACCTTTCAAGTTAAGTCAATTTTTTTTGTTTGATTTCATATTATTTCTAACTTATTATTGATAAGCGATGTTAATAACCCTCAAATACCAAAAATCAAGTGTTTTGTGAGTTAAATATTTTTTAAGCAGTTTCGTCTTTTAAGACTTAGAACCTTTCAAGTTAAGTCAATTTTTTTTGTTTGATTTCATATTATTTCTAACTTATTATTGATAAGCAATGTTAATAACCCTCAAATACCAAAAATCAAGTGTTTTGTGAGTTAAATATTTTTTGAGCAGTTTTGTCTTTTGAGACTATGAACCTTTCAAGTTAAGTCAATTTTTTTTGTCTGATTTTATATTATTTCTTACTTATTATTGATAAGCGATGTTAATAACCCTGTAATACCAAAAATCAAGTGTTTTGTGAGTTAAATATTTTTTGAGCAGTTTCGTCTTTTGAGACTAAGAACCTTTCAAGTTGAGTCAATTTTTTTTGTCTGATTTCATATTTTTTCTAACTTATTATTGATAAGCGATGTTAATAACCCTCAAATACCAAAAATCAAGTGTTTTGTGAGTTAAATATTTTTTAAGCAGTTTCGTCTTTTGAGACTAAGAACCTTTCAAGTTTAGTCAATTTTTTTTGTTTGATTTCATATTATTTCTTACTTATTATTGATAAGCGATGTTAATAACCCTCAAATACCAAAAATCAAGTGTTTTGTGAGTTAAATATTTTTTGAGCAGTTTCGTCTTTTCCGACTAAGAACCTTTCAAGTAAAGTGAATTTTTTTTGTCTGATTTCATATTATTTCTTACTTATTATTGAAAAGCGATGTTAATAACCCTCAAATACCAAAAATCAAGTGTTTTGTGAGTTAAATATTTTTTGAGCAGTTTCGTCTTTTGAGACTAAGAACCTTTCAAGTTAAGTAAATTTTTTTTGTCTGATTTCATATTTTTTCTAACTTATTCTTGATAAGCGATGTTAATAACCCTGTAATACCAATAATCAAGTGTTTTGTGAGATAAATATTTTTTGAGCAGTTTCGTCTTTTGAGACTAAGAACCTTTCAAGTTGAGTCAATTTTTTTTGTCTGATTTCATATTATTTCTTACTTATTATTGATAAGCGATGTTAATAACCCTCAAATACCAAAAATCAAGTGTTTTGTGAGTTAAATACTTTATGAGCAGTTTTGTCTTTTCCGACTAAGAACCTTTCAAGTTAAGTGAATTTTTTTTGTCTGATTTCATATTATTTCTTACTTATTATTGATAAGCGATGTTAATAACCCTCAAATACCAAAAATCAAGTGCTTTGTGAGTTAAATATTTTTTGAGCAGTTTCGTCTTTTCCGACTAAGAACCTTTCAAGTTAAGTCAATTTTTTTTGTCTAATTTCATATTATTTCTAACTTATTATTGATAAGCGATGTTAATAACCCTCAAATACCAAAAATCAAGTGTTTTGTGAGTTAAATACTTTATGAGCAGTTTTGTCTTTTCCGACTAAGAACCTTTCAAGTTTAGTCAATTTTTTTTGTCTGATTTCATTTTATTTCTTACTTATTATTGATAAGCGATGTTAATGCCCCTCAAATACCAAAAATCAAGTGTTTTGTGAGTTAAATATTTTTTGAGCAGTTTCGTCTTTTGAGACTAAGAACCTTTCAAGTTTAGTAAATTTTTTTTTGTCTGATTTCAGATTATTACTAATTGATTATTGATAAGCGATGTTAATAACCCTCAAATACCAAAAATCAAGTGTTTTGTGAGTTAAATATTTTTTGAGCAGCTTCGTCTTTTGAGACTAAGAACCTTTCAAGTTTAGTAAATTTTTTTTTGTCTGATTTCAGATTATTACTAATTGATTATTGATAAGCGATGTTAATGACCCTCAAATACCAAAAATCAAGTGTTTTGTGAGTTAAATATTTTTTAAGCAGTTTCGTCTTTTGAGACTAAGAACCTTTCAAGTTTAGTCAATTTTTTTTGTTTAATTTCATATTATTTCTTACTTATTATTGATAAGCGATGTAAATAACCCTGTCATACCAAAAATCAAGTGTTTTGTGAGATAAATATTTTTTGAGCAGTTTCGTCTTTTGAGACTAAGAACCTTTCAAGTTAAGTCAATTTTTTTTTGTCTGATTTCATATTATTTCTTACTTATTATTGATAAGCGATGTTTATGACCCTCAAATACCAAAAATCAAGTGTTTTGTGAGTTAAATATTTTTTAAGCAGTTTCGTCTTTTGAGACTAAGAACCTTTCAAGTTGAGTCAATTTTTTTGTCTGATTTAATATTATTTCTTACTTATTATTGATAAGCGATGTTAATGACCCTCAAATACCAAAAATCAAGTGTTTTGTGAGTTAAATATTTTTAAGCAGTTTCGTCTTTTGAGACTAAGAACCTTTCAAGGTAAGTCAATTTTTTTTGTTTGATTTAATATTATTTCTAACTTATTATTGATAAGCGATGTTAATAACCCTCAAATACCAAAAATCAAGTGTTTTGTGAGTTAAATATTTTTTGAGCAGTTTCGTCTTTTCCGACTAAGAACCTTTCAAGTTAAGTGAATTTTTTTGGCTGATTTCATATTTTTTCTAACTTATTATTGATAAGCGATGTTAATTACCCTCAAATACCAAAAATCAAGTGTTTTGTGAGTTAAATATTTTTTGAGCAGTTTCGTCTTTTGAGACTAAGAACCTTTCAAGTTAAGTAAATTTTTTTTGTCTGATTTCATATTTTTTCTAACTTATTATTGATAAGCGATGTTAATAACCCTGTAATACCAATAATCAAGTGTTTTGTGAGATAAATATTTTTGGAGCAGTTTCGTCTTTTGAGACTAAGAACCTTTCAAGTTGAGTTTTTTTTTTTGTCTGATTTCATATTTTTTCTAACTTATTATTGATAAGCGATGTTAATAACCCTCAAATACCAAAAATCAAGTGTTTTGTGAGTTAAATATTTTTTGAGCAGTTTTGTCTTTTGAGACTAAGAACCTTTCAAGTTGAGTCAATTTTTTTTTGTCTGATTTCATATTATTACTTATTGATTATTGATAAGCGATATTAATAACCTTCAAATACCAAAAATCAAGTGTTTTGTGAGTTAAATATTTTTTGAGCAGTTTCGTCTTTTGAGACTAAGAACCTTTCAAGTTTGGTAAATTTTTGTTGTCTGATATTATATTTTTTCTAACTTATTATTGATAAGCGATGTTAATAATCCTCAAATACCAAAAATCAAGTGTTTTGTGAGTTAAATATTTTTTGAGCAGTTTCGTCTTTTCCGACTAAGAACCTTTCAAGTAAAGTGAATTTTTTTTGTCTGATTTCATATTATTTCTTACTTATTATTGAAAAGCGATGTTGATAACCCTCAAATACCAAAAATCAAGTGTTTTGTGAGTTAAATATTTTTTGAGCAGTTTTGTCTTTTGAGACTATGAACCTTTCAAGTTAAGTCAATTTTTTTTGTCTGATTTCATATTATTTCTTACTTATTATTGATAAGCGATGTTAATAACCCTGTCATACCGAAAATCAAGTGTTTTGTGATATAAATATTTTTTGAGCAGTTTTGTCTTTTGAGACTATGAACCTTTCAAGTTAAGTCAATTTTTGTTGTCTGATATTATATTTTTTCTAACTTATTATTGATAAGCGATGTTAATAACCCTCAAATACCAAAAATCAAGTGTTTTGTGAGTTAAATATTTTTTGAGCAGTTTCGTCTTTTCCGACTAAGAACCTTTCAAGTAAAGTGAATTTTTTTTGTCTGATTTCATATTATTTCTTACTTATTATTGAAAAGCGATGTTGATAACCCTCAAATACCAAAAATCAAGTGTTTTGTGAGTTAAATATTTTTTGAGCAGTTTTGTCTTTTGAGACTAAGAACCTTTCAAGTTAAGTAATTTTTTTTTGTCTGATTTCATATTTTTTCTAACTTATTATTGATAAGCGATGTTAATAACCCTGTAATACCTTTCAAGTTAAGTCAATTTTTTTTGTCTGATTTCATATTATTTCTTACTTATTATTGATAAGCGATGTTAATAACCCTGTCATACCGAAAATCAAGTGTTTTGTGAGATAAATATTTTTTGAGCAGTTTTGTCTTTTGAGACTATGAACCTTTCAAGTTGAGTCAATTTTTTTTGTCTGATTTCATATTATTTCTTACTTATTATTGATAAGCGATGTTAATGACCCTCAAATACCAAAAATCAAGTGTTTTGTGAGTTAAATACTTTATGAGCAGTTTTGTCTTTTCCGACTAAGAACCTTTCAAGTTAAGTGAATTTTTTTTGTCTGATTTCATATTATTTCTTACTTATTATTGATAAGCGATGTTAATGACCCTCAAATACCAAAAATCAAGTGTTTTGTGAGTTAAATATTTTTTGAGCAGTTTCGTTTATTAAGGCTTCAAACCTTTAAAGATAAGTCAATTTTTTTTAATGATTTCATATTATTACTTACTTATTATTGATAAGCGATATTAATAACCCTCTAATACCAAAAATCAAGTGTTTTGTGAGTTAAATATTTTTTGAGCAGTTTCGTCTTTTGAGACTAAGAACCTTTCAAGTTGAGTCAATTTTTTTTGTCTGATATCATATTATTTCTTACTTATTATTGATAAGCGATGTAAATAACCCTGTCATACCAAAAATCAAGTGTTTTGTGAGATAAATATTTTTTGAGCAGTTTCGTCTTTTGAGACTAAGAACCTTTCAAGTTGAGTCAATTTTTTTTGTCTGATTTCATATTATTTCTAACTTATTATTGATAAGCGATGTTAATGACCCTCAAATACCAAAAATCAAGTGTTTTGTGAGTTAAATATTTTTTGAGCAGTTTCGTCTTTTGAGACTAAGAACCTTTCAAGTTAAGTAATTTTTTTTTGTCTGATTTCATATTTTTTCTAACTTATTATTGATAAGCGATGTTAATAACCCTGTAATACCAATAATCAAGTGTTTTGTGAGATAAATATTTTTGGAGCAGTTTCGTCTTTTGAGACTAAGAACCTTTCAAGTTGAGTTTTTTTTTTGTCTGATTTCATATTTTTTCTAACTTATTATTGATAAGCGATGTTAATAACCCTCAAATACCAAAAATCAAGTGTTTTGTGAGTTAAATATTTTTTGAGCAGTTTTGTCTTTTGAGACTATGAACCTTTCAAGTTAAGTCAATTTTTTTTGTCTGATTTCATATTATTTCTTACTTATTATTGATAAGCGATGTTAATAACCCTCAAATACCAAAAATCAAGTGTTTTGTGAGTTAAATATTTTTTGAGCAGTTTCGTCTTTTGAGACTAAGAACCTTTCAAGTTTAGTAAATTTTTGTTGTCTGATATTATATTTTTTCTAACTTATTATTGATAAGCGATGTTAATA
The DNA here is from genome assembly GCA_949825065.1 of Odontocerum albicorne. Taxonomy (NCBI): domain Eukaryota; kingdom Metazoa; phylum Arthropoda; class Insecta; order Trichoptera; family Odontoceridae; genus Odontocerum; species Odontocerum albicorne. The sequence goes on along the minus strand of OX463859.1, from coordinate 30,324,333 downwards.
ACCCTCAAATACCAAAAATCAAGTGTTTTGTGAGTTAAATATTTTTTGAGCAGTTTCGTCTTTTCCGACTAAGAACCTTTCAAGTAAAGTGAATTTTTTTTGTCTGATTTCATATTATTTCTTACTTATTATTGAAAAGCGATGTTGATAACCCTCAAATACCAAAAATCAAGTGTTTTGTGAGTTAAATATTTTTTGAGCAGTTTCGTCTTTTGAGACTAAGAACCTTTCAAGTTAAGTCAATTTTTTTTGTCTGATATCATATTATTTCTTACTTATTATTGATAAGCGATGTTAATAACCCTGTCATACCAAAAATCAAGTGTTTTGTGAGATAAATATTTTTTGAGCAGTTTCGTCTTTTGAGACTAAGAACCTTTCAAGTTGAGTCAATTTTTTTTGTCTGATTTCATATTATTTCTAACTTATTATTGATAAGCGATGTTAATAACCCTCAAATACCAAAAATCAAGTGTTTTGTGAGTTAAATATTTTTTGAGCAGTTTCGTCTTTTGAGACTTAGAACCTTTCAAGTTGAGTCAATTTTTTTTGTCTGATTTCATATTATTTCTTACTTATTATTGATAAGCGATGTTAATGACCCTCAAATACCAAAAATCAAGTGTTTTGTGAGTTAAATATTTTTTGAGCAGTTTCGTCTTTTGAGACTAAGAACCTTTCAAGTTGAGTCAATTTTTTTTTGTCTGATTTCATATTATTACTTATTGATTATTGATAAGCGATATTAATAACCTTCAAATACCAAAAATCAAGTGTTTTGTGAGTTAAATATTTTTTGAGCAGTTTTGTCTTTTGAAACTATGAACCTTTCAAGTTAAGTCAATTTTATTTTGTCTGATTTCATATTATTACTAACTTATTATTGATAAGCGATGTTAATGACCCTCAAATACCAAAAATCAAGTGTTTTGTGAGTTAAATATTTTTTAAGCAGTTTAGTCTTTTGAGACTTAGAACCTTTCAAGTTAAGTCATTTTTTTTTGTTTGATTTCATATAATTTCTTACTTATTATTGATAAGCGATGTTAATAGGCCTCAAATACCAAAAATCAAGTGTTTTGTGAGTTAAATATTTTTTCAGCAGTTTCGTCTTTTGAGACTTAGAACCTTTTAAGTTGAATCAATTTGTTTTGTCTGATTTCATATTATTACTTATTGATTATTGATAAGCGATATTAATTACCCTCAAATACCAAAAATCGAGTGTTTTGTGAGTTAAATATTTTTTGAGCAGTTTTGTCTTCTGAGACTATGAACCTTTCAAGTTGAGTCAATTTTATTTTGTCTGATTTCATATTATTACTTATTGACTATTGAAAATCAATATTAATAACCCTCAAATACCACAAATCAAGTGTTTTGTGAGATGAATAATTTTTGAGCAGTATCGTCTTTTGAGACTTAGAAGCTTTCAAGTTTAGTCAATTTTTTTTTGTCTGATTTCAGATTATTACTTATTGATTATTGATAAGCGATATTAATAACCCTCAAATACCAAAAATCAAGTGTTTTGTGAGTTAAATATTTTTTGAGCAGTTTCGTCTTTTGAGACTAAGAACCTTTCAAGTTGAGTCAATTTTTTTTGTCTGATTTCATATTATTTCTAACTTATTATTGATAAGCGGTGTTAATAACCCTCAAATACCAAAAATCAAGTGCTTTGTGAGTTAAATATTTTTTGAGCAGTTTCGTCTTTTCCGACTAAGAACCTTTCAAGTTAAGTCAATTTTTTTTGTCTAATTTCATATTATTTCTTACTTATTATTGATAAGCGATATTAATAACCCTCAAATACCAAAAATCAAGTGTTTTGTGAGTTAAATATTTTTTGAGCAGTTTCGTCTTTTGAGACTAAGAACCTTTCAAGTTGAGTCAATTTTTTTTGTCTGATTTCATATTATTTCTAACTTATTATTGATAAGCGATGTTAATAACCCTCAAATACCAAAAATCAAGTGTTTTGTGAGTTAAATACTTTATGAGCAGTTTTGTCTTTTCCGACTAAGAACCTTTCAAGTTAAGTCAATTTTTTTTGTCTGATTTCATTTTATTTCTTACTTATTATTGATAAGCGATGTTAATGCCCCTCAAATACCAAAAATCAAGTGTTTTGTGAGTTAAATATTTTTTAAGCAGTTTCGTCTTTTGAGACTAAGAACCTTTCAAGTTTAGTAAATTTTTTTTTGTCTGATTTCAGATTATTACTAATTAATTATTGATAAGCGATGTTAATAACCCTCAAATACCAAAAATCAAGTGTTTTGTGAGTTAAATATATTTTGAGCAGCTTCGTCTTTTGAGACTAAGAACCTTTCAAGTTTAGTAAATTTTTTTTTGTCTGATTTCAGATTATTACTAATTGATTATTGATAAGCGATGTTAATGACCCTCAAATACCAAAAATCAAGTGTTTTGTGAGTTAAATATTTTTTAAGCAGTTTCGTCTTTTGAGACTAAGAACCTTTCAAGTTTAGTCAATTTTTTTTGTTTGATTTCATATTATTTCTTACTTATTATTGATAAGCGATGTAAATAACCCTGTCATACCAAAAATCAAGTGTTTTGTGAGATAAATATTTTTTGAGCAGTTTCGTCTTTTGAGACTAAGAACCTTTCAAGTTAAGTCAATTTTTTTTTGTCTGATTTCATATTATTTCTTACTTATTATTGATAAGCGATGTTTATGACCCTCAAATACCAAAAATCAAGTGTTTTGTGAGTTAAATATTTTTTAAGCAGTTTCGTCTTTTGAGACTAAGAACCTTTCAAGTTGAGTCAATTTTTTTGTCTGATTTAATATTATTTCTTACTTATTATTGATAAGCGATGTTAATGACCCTCAAATACCAAAAATCAAGTGTTTTGTGAGTTAAATATTTTTAAGCAGTTTCGTCTTTTGAGACTAAGAACCTTTCAAGTTAAGTCAATTTTTTTTGTTTGATTTCATATTATTTCTAACTTATTATTGATAAGCGATGTTAATAACCCTCAAATACCAAAAATCAAGTGTTTTGTGAGTTAAATATTTTTTGAGCAGTTTCGTCTTTTCCGACTAAGAACCTTTTAAGTTAAGTGAATTTTTTTGGCTGATTTCATATTTTTTCTAACTTATTATTGATAAGCGATGTTAATTACCCTCAAATACCAAAAATCATGTGTTTTGTGAGTTAAATATTTTTTGAGCAGTTTCGTCTTTTGAGACTAAGAACCTTTCAAGTTAAGTAAATTTTTTTTGTCTGATTTCATATTTTTTCTAACTTATTATTGATAAGCGATGTTAATAACCCTGTAATACCAATAATCAAGTGTTTTGTGAGATAAATATTTTTGGAGCAGTTTAACTAACCTTTCAAGTAAAGTGAATTTTTTTTGTCTGATTTCATATTATTTCTTACTTATTATTGAAAAGCGATGTTGATAACCCTCAAATACCAAAAATCAAGTGTTTTGTGAGTTAAATATTTTTTGAGCAGTTTTGTCTTTTGAGACTATGAACCTTTCAAGTTAAGTCAATTTTTTTTGTCTGATTTCATATTATTTCTTACTTATTATTGATAAGCGATGTTAATAACCCTGTAATACCAAAAATCAAGTGTTTTGTGAGTTAAATATTTTTTAAGCAGTTTCGTCTTTTGAGACTTAGAACCTTTCAAGTTAAGTCAATTTTTTTTGTTTGATTTCATATTATTTCTAACTTATTATTGATAAGCGATGTTAATAACCCTCAAATACCAAAAATCAAGTGTTTTGTGAGTTAAATATTTTTTAAGCAGTTTCGTCTTTTGAGACTTAGAACCTTTCAAGTCAAATTTTTTTGTTTGATTTCATATTATTTCTAACTTATTATTGATAAGCGATGTTAATAACCCTCAAATACCAAAAATCAAGTGTTTTGTGAGTTAAATATTTTTTGAGCAGTTTTGTCTTTTGAGACTATGAACCTTTCAAGTTAAGTCAATTTTTTTTGTCTGATTTCATATTATTTCTTACTTATTATTGATAAGCGATGTTAATAACCCTGTAATACCAAAAATCAAGTGTTTTGTGAGTTAAATATTTTTTGAGCAGTTTCGTCTTTTGAGACTAAGAACCTTTCAAGTTGAGTCAATTTTTTTTGTCTGATTTCATATTTTTTCTAACTTATTATTGATAAGCGATGTTAATAACCCTCAAATACCAAAAATCAAGTGTTTTGTGAGTTAAATATTTTTTAAGCAGTTTCGTCTTTTGAGACTAAGAACCTTTCAAGTTTAGTCAATTTTTTTTGTTTGATTTCATATTATTTCTTACTTATTATTGATAAGCGATGTTAATAACCCTCAAATACCAAAAATCAAGTGTTTTGTGAGTTAAATATTTTTTGAGCAGTTTCGTCTTTTCCGACTAAGAACCTTTCAAGTAAAGTGAATTTTTTTTGTCTGATTTCATATTATTTCTTACTTATTATTGAAAAGCGATGTTAATAACCCTCAAATACCAAAAATCAAGTGTTTTGTGAGTTAAATATTTTTTGAGCAGTTTCGTCTTTTGAGACTAAGAACCTTTCAAGTTAAGTAAATTTTTTTTGTCTGATTTCATATTTTTTCTAACTTATTATTGATAAGCGATGTTAATAACCCTCAAATACCAAAAATCAAGTGTTTTGTGAGTTAAATATTTTTTGAGCAGCTTCGTCTTTTGAGACTAAGAACCTTTCAAGTTTAGTAAATTTTTTTTTGTCTGATTTCAGATTATTACTAATTGATTATTGATAAGCGATGTTAATGACCCTCAAATACCAAAAATCAAGTGTTTTGTGAGTTAAATATTTTTTAAGCAGTTTCGTCTTTTGAGACTAAGAACCTTTCAAGTTTAGTCAATTTTTTTTGTTTAATTTCATATTATTTCTTACTTATTATTGATAAGCGATGTAAATAACCCTGTCATACCAAAAATCAAGTGTTTTGTGAGATAAATATTTTTTGAGCAGTTTCGTCTTTTGAGACTAAGAACCTTTCAAGTTAAGTCAATTTTTTTTTGTCTGATTTCATATTATTTCTTACTTATTATTGATAAGCGATGTTTATGACCCTCAAATACCAAAAATCAAGTGTTTTGTGAGTTAAATATTTTTTAAGCAGTTTCGTCTTTTGAGACTAAGAACCTTTCAAGTTGAGTCAATTTTTTTTGTTTGATTTCATATTATTTCTAACTTATTATTGATAAGCGATGTTAATAACCCTCAAATACCAAAAATCAAGTGTTTTGTGAGTTAAATATTTTTTAAGCAGTTTCGTCTTTTGAGACTTAGAACCTTTCAAGTTAAGTCAATTTTTTTTGTTTGATTTCATATTATTTCTAACTTATTATTGATAAGCGATGTTAATAACCCTCAAATACCAAAAATCAAGTGTTTTGTGAGTTAAATATTTTTTAAGCAGTTTCGTCTTTTGAGACTTAGAACCTTTCAAGTTAAGTCAATTTTTTTTGTTTGATTTCATATTATTTCTAACTTATTATTGATAAGCAATGTTAATAACCCTCAAATACCAAAAATCAAGTGTTTTGTGAGTTAAATATTTTTTGAGCAGTTTTGTCTTTTGAGACTAAGAACCTTTCAAGTTTAGTCAATTTTTTTTGTTTAATTTCATATTATTTCTTACTTATTATTAATAAGCGATGTAAATAACCCTGTCATACCAAAAATCAAGTGTTTTGTGAGATAAATATTTTTTGAGCAGTTTCGTCTTTTGAGACTAAGAACCTTTCAAGTTAAGTCAATTTTTTTTGTCTGATTTCATATTATTTCTTACTTATTATTGATAAGCGATGTTAATAACCCTGTAATACCAAAAATCAAGTGTTTTGTGAGTTAAATATTTTTTGAGCAGTTTCGTCTTTTGAGACTAAGAACCTTTCAAGTTGAGTCAATTTTTTTTGTCTGATTTCATATTTTTTCTAACTTATTATTGATAAGCGATGTTAATAACCCTCAAATACCAAAAATCAAGTGTTTTGTGAGTTAAATATTTTTTAAGCAGTTTCGTCTTTTGAGACTAAGAACCTTTCAAGTTTAGTCAATTTTTTTTGTTTGATTTCATATTATTTCTTACTTATTATTGATAAGCGATGTTAATAACCCTCAAATACCAAAAATCAAGTGTTTTGTGAGTTAAATATTTTTTGAGCAGTTTCGTCTTTTCCGACTAAGAACCTTTCAAGTAAAGTGAATTTTTTTTGTCTGATTTCATATTATTTCTTACTTATTATTGAAAAGCGATGTTAATAACCCTCAAATACCAAAAATCAAGTGTTTTGTGAGTTAAATATTTTTTAAGCAGTTTCGTCTTTTGAGACTAAGAACCTTTCAAGTTTAGTCAATTTTTTTTGTTTAATTTCATATTATTTCTTACTTATTATTAATAAGCGATGTAAATAACCCTGTCATACCAAAAATCAAGTGTTTTGTGAGATAAATATTTTTTGAGCAGTTTCGTCTTTTGAGACTAAGAACCTTTCAAGTTGAGTCAATTTTTTTGTCTGATTTCATATTATTTCTTACTTATTATTGATAAGCGATGTTTATGACCCTCAAATACCAAAAATCAAGTGTTTTGTGAGTTAAATATTTTTTAAGCAGTTTCGTCTTTTGAGACTAAGAACCTTTCAAGTTGAGTCAATTTTTTTGTCTGATTTAATATTATTTCTTACTTATTATTGATAAGCGATGTTAATGACCCTCAAATACCAAAAATCAAGTGTTTTGTGAGTTAAATATTTTTAAGCAGTTTCGTCTTTTGAGACTAAGAACCTTTCAAGTTAAGTCAATTTTTTTTGTTTGATTTCATATTATTTCTAACTTATTATTGATAAGCGATGTTAATAACCCTCAAATACCAAAAATCAAGTGTTTTGTGAGTTAAATATTTTTTGAGCAGTTTCGTCTTTTCCGACTAAGAACCTTTTAAGTTAAGTGAATTTTTTTGGCTGATTTCATATTTTTTCTAACTTATTATTGATAAGCGATGTTAATTACCCTCAAATACCAAAAATCATGTGTTTTGTGAGTTAAATATTTTTTGAGCAGTTTCGTCTTTTGAGACTAAGAACCTTTCAAGTTAAGTAAATTTTTTTTGTCTGATTTCATATTTTTTCTAACTTATTATTGATAAGCGATGTTAATAACCCTGTAATACCAATAATCAAGTGTTTTGTGAGATAAATATTTTTGGAGCAGTTTAACTAACCTTTCAAGTAAAGTGAATTTTTTTTGTCTGATTTCATATTATTTCTTACTTATTATTGAAAAGCGATGTTGATAACCCTCAAATACCAAAAATCAAGTGTTTTGTGAGTTAAATATTTTTTGAGCAGTTTTGTCTTTTGAGACTATGAACCTTTCAAGTTAAGTCAATTTTTTTTGTCTGATTTCATATTATTTCTTACTTATTATTGATAAGCGATGTTAATAACCCTGTAATACCAAAAATCAAGTGTTTTGTGAGTTAAATATTTTTTAAGCAGTTTCGTCTTTTGAGACTTAGAACCTTTCAAGTTAAGTCAATTTTTTTTGTTTGATTTCATATTATTTCTAACTTATTATTGATAAGCGATGTTAATAACCCTCAAATACCAAAAATCAAGTGTTTTGTGAGTTAAATATTTTTTAAGCAGTTTCGTCTTTTGAGACTTAGAACCTTTCAAGTCAAATTTTTTTGTTTGATTTCATATTATTTCTAACTTATTATTGATAAGCGATGTTAATAACCCTCAAATACCAAAAATCAAGTGTTTTGTGAGTTAAATATTTTTTGAGCAGTTTTGTCTTTTGAGACTATGAACCTTTCAAGTTAAGTCAATTTTTTTTGTCTGATTTCATATTATTTCTTACTTATTATTGATAAGCGATGTTAATAACCCTGTAATACCAAAAATCAAGTGTTTTGTGAGTTAAATATTTTTTGAGCAGTTTCGTCTTTTGAGACTAAGAACCTTTCAAGTTGAGTCAATTTTTTTTGTCTGATTTCATATTTTTTCTAACTTATTATTGATAAGCGATGTTAATAACCCTCAAATACCAAAAATCAAGTGTTTTGTGAGTTAAATATTTTTTAAGCAGTTTCGTCTTTTGAGACTAAGAACCTTTCAAGTTTAGTCAATTTTTTTTGTTTGATTTCATATTATTTCTTACTTATTATTGATAAGCGATGTTAATAACCCTCAAATACCAAAAATCAAGTGTTTTGTGAGTTAAATATTTTTTGAGCAGTTTCGTCTTTTCCGACTAAGAACCTTTCAAGTAAAGTGAATTTTTTTTGTCTGATTTCATATTATTTCTTACTTATTATTGAAAAGCGATGTTAATAACCCTCAAATACCAAAAATCAAGTGTTTTGTGAGTTAAATATTTTTTGAGCAGTTTCGTCTTTTGAGACTAAGAACCTTTCAAGTTAAGTAAATTTTTTTTGTCTGATTTCATATTTTTTCTAACTTATTATTGATAAGCGATGTTAATAACCCTCAAATACCAAAAATCAAGTGTTTTGTGAGTTAAATATTTTTTGAGCAGCTTCGTCTTTTGAGACTAAGAACCTTTCAAGTTTAGTAAATTTTTTTTTGTCTGATTTCAGATTATTACTAATTGATTATTGATAAGCGATGTTAATGACCCTCAAATACCAAAAATCAAGTGTTTTGTGAGTTAAATATTTTTTAAGCAGTTTCGTCTTTTGAGACTAAGAACCTTTCAAGTTTAGTCAATTTTTTTTGTTTAATTTCATATTATTTCTTACTTATTATTGATAAGCGATGTAAATAACCCTGTCATACCAAAAATCAAGTGTTTTGTGAGATAAATATTTTTTGAGCAGTTTCGTCTTTTGAGACTAAGAACCTTTCAAGTTAAGTCAATTTTTTTTTGTCTGATTTCATATTATTTCTTACTTATTATTGATAAGCGATGTTTATGACCCTCAAATACCAAAAATCAAGTGTTTTGTGAGTTAAATATTTTTTAAGCAGTTTCGTCTTTTGAGACTAAGAACCTTTCAAGTTGAGTCAATTTTTTTTGTTTGATTTCATATTATTTCTAACTTATTATTGATAAGCGATGTTAATAACCCTCAAATACCAAAAATCAAGTGTTTTGTGAGTTAAATATTTTTTAAGCAGTTTCGTCTTTTGAGACTTAGAACCTTTCAAGTTAAGTCAATTTTTTTTGTTTGATTTCATATTATTTCTAACTTATTATTGATAAGCGATGTTAATAACCCTCAAATACCAAAAATCAAGTGTTTTGTGAGTTAAATATTTTTTAAGCAGTTTCGTCTTTTGAGACTTAGAACCTTTCAAGTTAAGTCAATTTTTTTTGTTTGATTTCATATTATTTCTAACTTATTATTGATAAGCAATGTTAATAACCCTCAAATACCAAAAATCAAGTGTTTTGTGAGTTAAATATTTTTTGAGCAGTTTTGTCTTTTGAGACTAAGAACCTTTCAAGTTTAGTCAATTTTTTTTGTTTAATTTCATATTATTTCTTACTTATTATTAATAAGCGATGTAAATAACCCTGTCATACCAAAAATCAAGTGTTTTGTGAGATAAATATTTTTTGAGCAGTTTCGTCTTTTGAGACTAAGAACCTTTCAAGTTAAGTCAATTTTTTTTGTCTGATTTCATATTATTTCTTACTTATTATTGATAAGCGATGTTAATAACCCTGTAATACCAAAAATCAAGTGTTTTGTGAGTTAAATATTTTTTGAGCAGTTTCGTCTTTTGAGACTAAGAACCTTTCAAGTTGAGTCAATTTTTTTTGTCTGATTTCATATTTTTTCTAACTTATTATTGATAAGCGATGTTAATAACCCTCAAATACCAAAAATCAAGTGTTTTGTGAGTTAAATATTTTTTAAGCAGTTTCGTCTTTTGAGACTAAGAACCTTTCAAGTTTAGTCAATTTTTTTTGTTTGATTTCATATTATTTCTTACTTATTATTGATAAGCGATGTTAATAACCCTCAAATACCAAAAATCAAGTGTTTTGTGAGTTAAATATTTTTTGAGCAGTTTCGTCTTTTCCGACTAAGAACCTTTCAAGTAAAGTGAATTTTTTTTGTCTGATTTCATATTATTTCTTACTTATTATTGAAAAGCGATGTTAATAACCCTCAAATACCAAAAATCAAGTGTTTTGTGAGTTAAATATTTTTTAAGCAGTTTCGTATTTTGAGACTAAGAACCTTTCAAGTTTAGTCAATTTTTTTTGTTTAATTTCATATTATTTCTTACTTATTATTAATAAGCGATGTAAATAACCCTGTCATACCAAAAATCAAGTGTTTTGTGAGATAAATATTTTTTGAGCAGTTTCGTCTTTTGAGACTAAGAACCTTTCAAGTTAAGTCAATTTTTTTTTGTCTGATTTCATATTATTTCTTACTTATTATTGATAAGCGATGTTTATGACCCTCAAATACCAAAAATCAAGTGTTTTGTGAGTTAAATATTTTTTAAGCAGTTTCGTCTTTTGAGACTAAGAACCTTTCAAGTTGAGTCAATTTTTTTGTCTGATTTAATATTATTTCTTACTTATTATTGATAAGCGATGTTAATGACCCTCAAATACCAAAAATCAAGTGTTTTGTGAGTTAAATATTTTTAAGCAGTTTCGTCTTTTGAGACTAAGAACCTTTCAAGTTAAGTCAATTTTTTTTGTTTGATTTCATATTATTTCTAACTTATTATTGATAAGCGATGTTAATAACCCTCAAATACCAAAAATCAAGTATTTTGTGAGTTAAATATTTTTTGAGCAGTTTCGTCTTTTCCGACTAAGAACCTTTCAAGTTAAGTGAATTTTTTTGGCTGATTTCATATTTTTTCTAACTTATTATTGATAAGCGATGTTAATTACCCTCAAATACCAAAAATCAAGTGTTTTGTGAGTTAAATATTTTTTGAGCAGTTTCGTCTTTTGAGACTAAGAACCTTTCAAGTTAAGTAAATTTTTTTTGTCTGATTTCATATTTTTTCTAACTTATTATTGATAAGCGATGTTAATAACCCTGTAATACCAATAATCAAGTGTTTTGTGAGATAAATATTTTTGGAGCAGTTTAACTAACCTTTCAAGTAAAGTGAATTTTTTTTGTCTGATTTCATATTATTTCTTACTTATTATTGAAAAGCGATGTTGATAACCCTCAAATACCAAAAATCAAGTGTTTTGTGAGTTAAATATTTTTTGAGCAGTTTTGTCTTTTGAGACTATGAACCTTTCAAGTTAAGTCAATTTTTTTTGTCTGATTTCATATTATTTCTTACTTATTATTGATAAGCGATGTTAATAACCCTGTAATACCAAAAATCAAGTGTTTTGTGAGTTAAATATTTTTTAAGCAGTTTCGTCTTTTGAGACTTAGAACCTTTCAAGTTAAGTCAATTTTTTTTGTTTGATTTCATATTATTTCTAACTTATTATTGATAAGCGATGTTAATAACCCTCAAATACCAAAAATCAAGTGTTTTGTGAGTTAAATATTTTTTAAGCAGTTTCGTCTTTTGAGACTTAGAACCTTTCAAGTTAAGTCAATTTTTTTTGTTTGATTTCATATTATTTCTAACTTATTATTGATAAGCAATGTTAATAACCCTCAAATACCAAAAATCAAGTGTTTTGTGAGTTAAATATTTTTTGAGCAGTTTTGTCTTTTGAGACTATGAACCTTTCAAGTTAAGTCAATTTTTTTTGTCTGATTTCATATTATTTCTTACTTATTATTGATAAGCGATGTTAATAACCCTGTAATACCAAAAATCAAGTGTTTTGTGAGTTAAATATTTTTTGAGCAGTTTCGTCTTTTGAGACTAAGAACCTTTCAAGTTGAGTCAATTTTTTTTGTCTGATTTCATATTTTTTCTAACTTATTATTGATAAGCGATGTTAATAACCCTCAAATACCAAAAATCAAGTGTTTTGTGAGTTAAATATTTTTTAAGCAGTTTCGTCTTTTGAGACTAAGAACCTTTCAAGTTTAGTCAATTTTTTTTGTTTGATTTCATATTATTTCTTACTTATTATTGATAAGCGATGTTAATAACCCTCAAATACCAAAAATCAAGTGTTTTGTGAGTTAAATATTTTTTGAGCAGTTTCGTCTTTTCCGACTAAGAACCTTTCAAGTAAAGTGATTTTTTTTTGTCTGATTTCATATTATTTCTTACTTATTATTGAAAAGCGATGTTAATAACCCTCAAATACCAAAAATCAAGTGTTTTGTGAGTTAAATATTTTTTGAGCAGTTTCGTCTTTTGAGACTAAGAACCTTTCAAGTTAAGTAAATTTTTTTTGTCTGATTTCATATTTTTTCTAACTTATTCTTGATAAGCGATGTTAATAACCCTGTAATACCAATAATCAAGTGTTTTGTGAGATAAATATTTTTTGAGCAGTTTCGTCTTTTGAGACTAAGAACCTTTCAAGTTGAGTCAATTTTTTTTGTCTGATTTCATATTATTTCTTACTTATTATTGATAAGCGATGTTAATAACCCTCAAATACCAAAAATCAAGTGTTTTGTGAGTTAAATACTTTATGAGCAGTTTTGTCTTTTCCGACTAAGAACCTTTCAAGTTAAGTGAATTTTTTTGGTCTGATTTCATATTATTTCTTACTTATTATTGATAAGCGATGTTAATAACCCTCAAATACCAAAAATCAAGTGCTTTGTGAGTGAAATATTTTTTGAGCAGTTTCGTCTTTTCCGACTAAGAACCTTTCAAGTTAAGTCAATTTTTTTTGTCTAATTTCATATTATTTCTAACTTATTATTGATAAGCGATGTTAATAACCCTCAAATACCAAAAATCAAGTGTTTTGTGAGTTAAATACTTTATGAGCAGTTTTGTCTTTTCCGACTAAGAACCTTTCAAGTTAAGTCAATTTTTTTTGTCTGATTTCATTTTATTTCTTACTTATTATTGATAAGCGATGTTAATGCCCCTCAAATACCAAAAATCAAGTGTTTTGTGAGTTAAATATTTTTTAAGCAGTTTCGTCTTTTGAGACTAAGAACCTTTCAAGTTTAGTAAATTTTTTTTTGTCTGATTTCAGATTATTACTAATTGATTATTGATAAGCGATGTTAATAACCCTCAAATACCAAAAATCAAGTGTTTTGTGAGTTAAATATTTTTTGAGCAGCTTCGTCTTTTGAGACTAAGAACCTTTCAAGTTTAGTAAATTTTTTTTTGTCTGATTTCAGATTATTACTAATTGATTATTGATAAGCGATGTTAATGACCCTCAAATACCAAAAATCAAGTGTTTTGTGAGTTAAATATTTTTTAAGCAGTTTCGTCTTTTGAGACTAAGAACCTTTCAAGTTTAGTCAATTTTTTTTGTTAATTTTCATATTATTTCTTACTTATTATTGATAAGCGATGTAAATAACCCTGTCATACCAAAAATCAAGTGTTTTGTGAGATAAATATTTTTTGAGCAGTTTCGTCTTTTGAGACTAAGAACCTTTCAAGTTAAGTCAATTTTTTTTTGTCTGATTTCATATTATTTCTTACTTATTATTGATAAGCGATGTTTATGACCCTCAAATACCAAAAATCAAGTGTTTTGTGAGTTAAATATTTTTTAAGCAGTTTCGTCTTTTGAGACTAAGAACCTTTCAAGTTGAGTCAATTTTTTTGTCTGATTTAATATTAGGTCCTTACATATGAAATTGGCGTTTTGTTTGGGAGGAACATAAAGTTGATTTTTTTTTAATATAATATATTTATTTAATCAAAGTATGTACCATTGCTATCTATGCACTTTTGCCATCTCATAGGTAGTTCATCGATCCCTTTACTAAAAAAACCATTCGGACGGGAATCAATAAAATCTTTGAAGTCGGTTTGGACTGCCCCATCGGAGTTGAATTTTTTCCCTTGCAAGAAGTTATCCAAATTTCGAAAAAAATAGTAATCTGTTGGGGCAAGGTCCGGAGAGTACGGTGGATGTCTTAGACATTCCAATTGAAGCTCTTCTAATTTGGTAGCCGTCTGTTGTGCAGTGTGTGGTCTAGCGTTATCATGAAGCAGCAGTGGCCTAGAGCGATTAACCAGCCTCGGTTGTTTAGCAGCTAGCTTTTCCATCATGGTTTGCAGTTGGTGACAATAGACATCTGCCGTAATCGTCTGGCCAGATTTAAGAAAGCTGTAGTGAACGACACCAGCACTAGTCCACCAAACGCTCACAAGTAACTTTTTTGGAGTCAATTTTCGCTTGGGGCATGGTTTGGCTGGTTCGGCAGGGTTCAGCCATTGCGATGAGCGCTTCCGATTATCATACAGGATCCACTTTTTATCACAGGTAATGATTCGATTCAAAATCCCTTCATTATTGTGCCGGTTGAGTAATGCAACGCAGCAGTCAACGCGCGTTTGTTGATTTGCTTCACTCAATTCGTGAGGTACCCACCTTTCAAGCTTTTTCACCTTCCCAATTTGCTTCAAGTGGATTAAAACAGTTTTATCACTAACACCGCAGCCTGCAGCTAACTCGGACGTGGTTTGCGATGGATCCGCTTCCACAATAGCCTTCAATTCTTCATTATCAACTTTGGTCTCCGGCCGTCCACGGGGCTTTTTCTGCAGGTCGAAATTTCCAGAACGAAAACGTTGGAACCAAAAACGCACTGTGTTTTCTTTTGCGGCACCGTCGCCATACACATCATTAATCCTTCGAGCCGTTTCTGCAGCACTGGTGCCACGGTGGAACTCGTACTCGTAAATAACGCGATATTTCAAGTTTTCCATTTTGTAAACTGAGTGACGCAAAGAAAAAAAACAATTGAGGAAAAAACAAATGAATTATAATTTTCAAAACACAAATACTTGAGTAAATAGCTGTATAAATTTTAATTTGGAATTCCTAACCAAAGAGAAGATATTTGAGATCAAAGTTGCCAGTACGGCAAAACGCCAATTTCATATGTAAGGACCTAATATTATTTCTTACTTATTATTGATAAGCGATGTTAATGACCCTCAAATACCAAAAATCAAGTGTTTTGTGAGTTAAATATTTTTAAGCAGTTTCGTCTTTTGAGACTAAGAACCTTTCAAGTTAAGTCAATTTTTTTTGTTTGATTTCATATTATTTCTAACTTATTATTGATAAGCGATGTTAATAACCCTCAAATACCAAAAATCAAGTGTTTTGTGAGTTAAATATTTTTTGAGCAGTTTCGTCTTTTCCGACTAAGAACCTTTCAAGTTAAGTGAATTTTTTTGGCTGATTTCATATTTTTTCTAACTTATTATTGATAAGCGATGTTAATTACCCTCAAATACCAAAAATCAAGTGTTTTGTGAGTTAAATATTTTTTGAGCAGTTTCGTCTTTTGAGACTAAGAACCTTTCAAGTTAAGTAAATTTTTTTTGTCTGATTTCATATTTTTTCTAACTTATTATTGATAAGCGATGTTAATAACCCTGTAATACCAATAATCAAGTGTTTTGTGAGATAAATATTTTTGGAGCAGTTTCGTCTTTTGAGACTAAGAACCTTTCAAGTTGAGTTTTTTTTTTTGTCTGATTTCATATTTTTTCTAACTTATTATTGATAAGCGATGTTAATAACCCTCAAATACCAAAAATCAAGTGTTTTGTGAGTTAAATATTTTTTGAGCAGTTTTGTCTTTTGAGACTAAGAACCTTTCAAGTTGAGTCAATTTTTTTTTGTCTGATTTCATATTATTACTTATTGATTATTGATAAGCGATATTAATAACCTTCAAATACCAAAAATCAAGTGTTTTGTGAGTTAAATATTTTTTGAGCAGTTTCGTCTTTTGAGACTAAGAACCTTTCAAGTTTGGTAAATTTTTGTTGTCTGATATTATATTTTTTCTAACTTATTATTGATAAGCGATGTTAATAACCCTCAAATACCAAAAATCAAGTGTTTTGTGAGTTAAATATTTTTTGAGCAGTTTCGTCTTTTCCGACTAAGAACCTTTCAAGTAAAGTGAATTTTTTTTGTCTGATTTCATATTATTTCTTACTTATTATTGAAAAGCGATGTTGATAACCCTCAAATACCAAAAATCAAGTGTTTTGTGAGTTAAATATTTTTTGAGCAGTTTTGTCTTTTGAGACTATGAACCTTTCAAGTTAAGTCAATTTTTTTTGTCTGATTTCATATTATTTCTTACTTATTATTGATAAGCGATGTTAATAACCCTGTCATACCGAAAATCAAGTGTTTTGTGAGATAAATATTTTTTGAGCAGTTTTGTCTTTTGAGACTATGAACCTTTCAAGTTAAGTCAATTTTTGTTGTCTGATATTATATTTTTTCTAACTTATTATTGATAAGCGATGTTAATAACCCTCAAATACCAAAAATCAAGTGTTTTGTGAGTTAAATATTTTTTGAGCAGTTTCGTCTTTTCCGACTAAGAACCTTTCAAGTAAAGTGAATTTTTTTTGTCTGATTTCATATTATTTCTTACTTATTATTGAAAAGCGATGTTGATAACCCTCAAATACCAAAAATCAAGTGTTTTGTGAGTTAAATATTTTTTGAGCAGTTTTGTCTTTTGAGACTATGAACCTTTCAAGTTAAGTAAATTTTTTTGTCTGATTTCATATTATTTCTTACTTATTATTGATAAGCGATGTTAATAACCCTGTCATACCGAAAATCAAGTGTTTTGTGAGATAAATATTTTTTGAGCAGTTTTGTCTTTTGAGACTATGAACCTTTCAAGTTAAGTCAATTTTTTTTGTCTGATTTCATATTATTTCTTACTTATTATTGATAAGCGATGTTAATAACCCTGTAATACCAAAAATCAAGTGTTTTGTGAGTTAAATATTTTTTGAGCAGTTTCGTCTTTTAAGACTTAGAACCTTTCAAGTTAAGTCAATTTTTTTGTCTGATTTCATATTATTTCTTACTTATTATTGATAAGCGATGTAAATAACCCTGTAATACCAATAATCAAGTGTTTTGTGAGATAAATATTTTTTGAGCAGTTTCGTCTTTTGAGACTAAGAACCTTTCAAGTTGAGTCAATTTTTTTTGTCTGATTTCATATTATTTCTTACTTATTATTGATAAGCGATGTTAATGACCCTCAAATACCAAAAATCAAGTGTTTTGTGAGTTAAATACTTTATGAGCAGTTTTGTCTTTTCCGACTAAGAACCTTTCAAGTTAAGTGAATTTTTTTTGTCTGATTTCATATTATTTCTTACTTATTATTGATAAGCGATGTTAATGACCCTCAAATACCAAAAATCAAGTGTTTTGTGAGTTAAATATTTTTTGAGCAGTTTCGTCTTTTCCGACTAAGAACCTTTCAAGTAAAGTGAATTTTTTTTGTCTGATTTCATATTATTTCTTACTTATTATTGATAAGCGATGTAAATAACCCTGTCATACCAAAAATCAAGTGTTTTGTGAGATAAATATTTTTTGAGCAGTTTCGTCTTTTGAGACTAAGAACCTTTCAAGTTGAGTCAATTTTTTTTGTCTGATTTCATATTATTTCTTACTTATTATTGATAAGCGATGTTAATAACCCTCAAATACCAAAAATCAAGTGTTTTGTGAGTTAAATATTTTTTGAGCAGTTTCGTCTTTTGAGACTAAGAACCTTTCAAGTTGAGTCAATTTTTTTTTTGTCTGATTTCATATTATTACTTATTGATTATTGATAAGCGATATTAATAACCTTCAAATACCAAAAATCAAGTGTTTTGTGAGTTAAATATTTTTTGAACATTTTCGTCTTTTGAGACTAAGAACCTTTCAAGTTGAGTCAATTTTTTTTGTCTGATATCATATTATTTCTTACTTATTATTGATAAGCGATATAAATAACCCTCAAATACCAAAAATCAAGTGTTTTGTGAGTTAAATATTTTTTGAGCAGTTTCGTCTTTTGAGACTAAGAACCTTTCAAGTTGAGTCAATTTTTTTTTGGTCTGATTTCATATTATTACTTATTGATTATTGATAAGCGATATTAATAACCTTCAAATACCAAAAATCAAGTGTTTTGTGAGTTAAATATTTTTTGAACATTTTCGTCTTTTGAGACTAAGAACCTTTCAAGTTGAGTCAATTTTTTTTGTCTGATATCATATTATTTCTTACTTATTATTGATAAGCGATGTTAATAACCCTCAAATACCAAAAATCAAGTGTTTTGTGAGTTAAATATTTTTTGAGCAGTTTCGTCTTTTCCGACTAAGAACCTTTCAAGTAAAGTGAATTTTTTTTGTCTGATTTCATATTATTTCTTACTTATTATTGAAAAGCGATGTTAATAACCCTCAAATACCAAAAATCAAGTGTTTTGTGAGTTAAATATTTTTTGAGCAGTTTTGTCTTTTGAGACTATGAACCTTTCAAGTTAAGTCAATTTTTTTTGTTTGATTTCATATTATTTCTAACTTATTATTGATAAGCGATGTTAATAACCCTCAAATACCAAAAATCAAGTGTTTTGTGAGTTAAATATTTTTTGAGCAGTTTCGTCTTTTCCGACTAAGAACCTTTCAAGTAAAGTGAATTTTTTTTGTCTGATTTCATATTATTTCTTACTTATTATTGATAAGCGATGTTAATAACCCTGTAATACCAAAAATCAAGTGTTTTGTGAGTTAAATATTTTTTAAGCATTTTCGTCTTTTGAGACTAAGAACCTTTCAAGTTAAGTCAATTTTTTTTGTCTGATTTCATATTATTTCTTACTTATTATTGATAAGCGATGTTAATGACCCTCAAATACCAAAAATCAAGTGTTTTGTGAGTTAAATATTTTTTGAGCAGTTTCGTCTTTTCCGACTAAGAACCTTTCAAGTAAAGTGAATTTTTTTTGTCTGATTTCATATTATTTCTTACTTATTATTGATAAGCGATGTTAATAACCCTGTAATACCAAAAATTAAGTGTTTTGTGAGTTAAATATTTTTTAAGCAGTTTCGTCTTTTGAGACTAAGAACCTTTCAAGTTAAGTCAATTTTTTTTGTTTGATTTCATATTATTTCTAACTTATTATTGATAAGCGATGTTAATAACCCTCAAATACCAAAAATCAAGTGTTTTGTGAGTTAAATATTTTTTGAGCAGTTTCGTCTTTTCCGACTAAGAACCTTTCAAGTTAAGTGAATTTTTTTGGCTGATTTCATATTTTTTCTAACTTATTATTGATAAGCGATGTTAATTACCCTCAAATACCAAAAATCAAGTGTTTTGTGAGTTAAATATTTTTTGAGCAGTTTTGTCTTTTGAGACTATGAACCTTTCAAGTTAAGTCAATTTTTTTTGTCTGATTTCATATTATTTCTTACTTATTATTGATAAGCGATGTTAATAACCCTGTAATACCAAAAATCAAGTGTTTTGTGAGTTAAATATTTTTTGAGCAGTTTCGTCTTTTGAGACTAAGAACCTTTCAAGTTGAGTCAATTTTTTTTGTCTGATTTCATATTTTTTCTAACTTATTATTGATAAGCGATGTTAATTACCCTCAAATACCAAAAATCAAGTGTTTTGTGAGTTAAATATTTTTTAATCAGTTTCGTCTTTTGAGACTAAGAACCTTTCAAGTTTAGTCAATTTTTTTTGTCTGATTTCATATTATTTCTTACTTATTATTGATAAGCGATGTTAATGACCCTCAAATACCAAAAATCAAGTGTTTTGTGAGTTAAATATTTTTTGAGCAGTTTCGTCTTTTCCGACTAAGAACCTTTCAAGTAAAGTGAATTTTTTTTGTCTGATTTCATATTATTTCTTACTTATTATTGATAAGCGATGTTAATAACCCTGTAATACTAAAAATTAAGTGTTTTGTGAGTTAAATATTTTTTAAGCAGTTTCGTCTTTTGAGACTAAGAACCTTTCAAGTTAAGTCAATTTTTTTTGTTTGATTTCATATTATTTCTAACTTTTTATTGATAAGCGATGTTAATAACCCTCAAATACCAAAAATCAAGTGTTTTGTGAGTTAAATATTTTTTGAGCAGTTTCGTCTTTTCCGACTAAGAACCTTTCAAGTTAAGTGAATTTTTTTGGCTGATTTCATATTTTTTCTAACTTATTATTGATAAGCGATGTTAATTACCCTCAAATACCAAAAATCAAGTGTTTTGTGAGTTAAATATTTTTTGAGCGGTTTTGTCTTTTGAGACTATGAACCTTTCAAGTTAAGTCAATTTTTTTTGTCTGATTTCATATTATTTCTTACTTATTATTGATAAGCGATGTTAATAACCCTGTAATACCAAAAATCAAGTGTTTTGTGAGTTAAATATTTTTTGAGCAGTTTCGTCTTTTGAGACTTAGAACCTTTCAAGTTGAGTCAATTTTTTTTGTCTGATTTCATATTTTTTCTAACTTATTATTGATAAGCGATGTTAATAACCCTCAAATACCAAAAATCAAGTGTTTTGTGAGTTAAATATTTTTTAAGCAGTTTCGTCTTTTGAGACTAAAAACCTTTCAAGTTTAGTCAATTTTTTTTGTTTGATTTCATATTATTTCTTATTTATTATTGATAAGCGATGTTAATAACCCTCAAATACCAAAAATCAAGTGTTTTGTGAGTTAAATATTTTTTGAGCTGTTTCGTCTTTTGAGACTAAGAACCTTTCAAGTTTAGTCAATTTTTGTTGTCTGATTTCATATTTTTTCTAACTTATTATTGATAAGCGATGTAAATAACCCTCAAATACCAAAAATCAAGTGTTTTGTGAGTTAAATATTTTTTGAGCAGTTTCGTCTTTTCCGACTAAGAACCTTTCAAGTAAAGTGAATTTTTTTTGTCTGATTTCATATTATTTCTTACTTATTATTGATAAGCGATGTTAATAACCCTGTAATACCAATAATCAAGTGCTTTGTGAGATAAATATTTTTTGAGCAGTTTCGTCTTTTGAGACTAAGAACCTTTCAAGTTGAGTCAATTTTTTTTGTCTGATTTCATATTATTTCTAACTTATTATTGATAAGCGATGTTAATGACCCTCAAATACCAAAAATCAAGTGTTTTGTGAGTTAAATACTTTATGAGCAGTTTTGTCTTTTCCGACTAAGAACCTTTCAAGTTAAGTGAATTTTTTTTGTCTGATTTCATATTATTTCTTACATATTATTGATAAGCGATGTTAATAACCCTGTAATACCAATAATCAAGTGTTTTGTGAGATAAATATTTTTTGAGCAGTTTCGTCTTTTGAGACTAAGAACCTTTCAAGTTGAGTCAATTTTTTTTGTCTGATTTCATATTATTTCTAACTTATTATTGATAAGCGATGTTAATTACCCTCAAATACCAAAAATCAAGTGTTTTGTGAGTTAAATATTTTTTGAGCAGTTTCGTCTTTTGAGACTAAGAACCTTTCAAGTTGAGTCAATTTTTTTTGTCTGATATCATATTATTTCTTACTTATTATTGATAAGCGATGTAAATAACCCTGTCATACCAAAAATCAAGTGTTTTGTGAGATAAATATTTTTTGAGCAGTTTCGTCTTTTGAGACTAAGAACCTTTCAAGTTGAGTCAATTTTTTTTGTCTGATTTCATATTATTTCTTACTTATTATTGATAAGCGATGTTAATGACCCTCAAATACCAAAAATCAAGTGTTTTGTGAGTTAAATATTTTTTGAGCAGTTTCGTCTTTTGAGACTAAGAACCTTTCAAGTTGAGTCAATTTTTTTTGTCTGATTTCATATTATTACTTATTGATTATTGATAAGCGATATTAATAACCTTCAAATACCAAAAATCAAGTGTTTTGTGAGTTAAATATTTTTTGAACATTTTCGTCTTTTGAGACTAAGAACCTTTCAAGTTGAGTCAATTTTTTTTGTCTGATATCATATTATTTCTTACTTATTATTGATAAGCGATATAAATAACCCTCAAATACCAAAAATCAAGTGTTTTGTGAGTTAAATATTTTTTGAGCAGTTTCGTCTTTTCCGACTAAGAACCTTTCAAGTTAAGTGAATTTTTTTGGCTGATTTCATATTTTTTCTAACTTATAATTAATAAGCGATGTTAATAACCCTCAAATACCAAAAATCAAGTGTTTTGTGAGTTAAATATTTTTTGAGCAGTTTTGTCTTTTGAGACTATGAACCTTTCAAGTTAAGTCAATTTTTTTTGTCTGATTTCATATTATTTCTTACTTATTATTGATAAGCGATGTTAATAACCCTGTAATACCAAAAATCAAGTGTTTTGTGAGTTAAATATTTTTTGAGCAGTTTCGTCTTTTGAGACTAAGAACCTTTCAAATTGAGTCAATTTTTTTTGTCTGATTTCATATTTTTTCTAACTTATTATTGATAAGCGATGTTTAACCCTCAAATACCAAAAATCAAGTGTTTTGTGAGTTAAATATTTTTTAAGCAGTTTCGTCTTTTGAGACTTTCAAGTTTAGTCAATTTTTTTTTGTTTGATTTCATATTATTTCTTACTTATTATTGATAAGCGATGTTAATAACCCTCAAATACCAAAAATCAAGTGTTTTGTGAGTTAAATATTTTTTGAGCAGTTTCGTCTTTTGAGACTAAGAACCTTTCAAGTTGAGTCAATTTTTGTTGTCTGATTTCATATTTTTTCTAACTTATTATTGATAAGCGATGTTAATAACCCTCAAATACCAAAAATCAAGTGTTTTGTGAGTTAAATATTTTTTGAGCAGTTTCGTCTTTTCCGACTAAGAACCTTTCAAGTAAAGTGAATTTTTTTTTGTCTGATTTCATATTATTTCTTACTTATTATTGAAAAGCGATGTTAATAACCCTCAAATACCAAAAATCAAGTGTTTTGTGAGTTAAATATTTTTTGAGCAGTTTTGTCTTTTGAGACTATGAACCTTTCAAGTTAAGTCATTTTTTTTTGTTTGATTTCATATTATTTCTAACTTATTATTGATAAGCGATGTTAATAACCCTTAAATACCAAAAATCAAGTGTTTTGTGAGTTAAATATTTTTTGAGCAGTTTCGTCTTTTCCGACTAAGAACCTTTCAAGTAAAGTGAATTTTTTTTGTCTGATTTCATATTATTTCTTACTTATTATTGATAAGCGATGTTAATAACCCTGTAATACCAAAAATTAAGTGTTTTGTGAGTTAAATATTTTTTAAGCAGTTTCGTCTTTTGAGACTAAGAACCTTTCAAGTTAAGTCAATTTTTTTTGTTTGATTTCATATTATTTCTAACTTATTATTGATAAGCGATGTTAATAACCCTCAAATACCAAAAATCAAGTGTTTTGTGAGTTAAATATTTTTTGAGCAGTTTCGTCTTTTCCGACTAAGAACCTTTCAAGTTAAGTGAATTTTTTTGGCTGATTTCATATTTTTTCTTACTTATTATTGATAAGCGATGTTAATTACCCTCAAATACCAAAAATCAAGTGTTTTGTGAGTTAAATATTTTTTGAGCAGTTTTGTCTTTTGAGACTATGAACCTTTCAAGTTAAGTCAATTTTTTTTGTCTGATTTCATATTATTTCTTACTTATTATTGATAAGCGATGTTAATAACCCTGTAATACCAAAAATCAAGTGTTTTGTGAGTTAAATATTTTTTGAGCAGTTTCGTCTTTTGAGACTAAGAACCTTTCAAGTTTAGTCAATTTTTTTTGTTTGATTTCATATTATTTCTTATTTATTATTGATAAGCGATGTTAATAACCCTCAAATACCAAAAATCAAGTGTTTTGTGAGTTAAATATTTTTTGAGCAGTTTCGTCTTTTGAGACTAAGAACCTTTCAAGTTTAGTCAATTTTTGTTGTCTGATTTCATATTTTTTCTAACTTATTATTGATAAGCGATGTTAATAACCCTCAAATACCAAAAATCAAGTGTTTTGTGAGTTAAATATTTTTTGAGCAGTTTCGTCTTTTCCGACTAAGAACCTTTCAAGTAAAGTGAATTTTTTTTGTCTGATTTCATATTATTTCTTACTTATTATTGATAAGCGATGTTAATAACCCTGTAATACCAAAAATTAAGTGTTTTGTGAGTTAAATATTTTTTAAGCAGTTTCGTCTTTTGAGACTAAGAACCTTTCAAGTTAAGTCAATTTTTTTTGTTTGATTTCATATTATTTCTAACTTATTATTGATAAGCGATGTTAATAACCCTCAAATACCAAAAATCAAGTGTTTTGTGAGTTAAATATTTTTTGAGCAGTTTCGTCTTTTCCGACTAAGAACCTTTCAAGTAAAGTGAATTTTTTTTGTCTGATTTCATATTATTTCTTACTTATTATTGATAAGCGATGTTAATAACCCTTAAATACCAAAAATTAAGTGTTTTGTGAGTTAAATATTTTTTAAGCATTTTCGTCTTTTGAGACTAAGAACCTTTCAAGTTAAGTCAATTTTTTTTGTCTGATTTCATATTATTTCTTACTTATTATTGATAAGCGATGTTAATGACCCTCAAATACCAAAAATCAAGTGTTTTGTGAGTTAAATATTTTTTGAGCAGTTTCGTCTTTTCCGACTAAGAACCTTTCAAGTAAAGTGAATTTTTTTTGTCTGATTTCATATTATTTCTTACTTATTATTGATAAGCGATGTTAATAACCCTGTAATACCAAAAATTAAGTGTTTTGTGAGTTAAATATTTTTTAAGCAGTTTCGTCTTTTGAGACTAAGAACCTTTCAAGTTAAGTCAATTTTTTTTGTTTGATTTCATATTATTTCTAACTTATTATTGATAAGCGATGTTAATAACCCTCAAATACCAAAAATCAAGTGTTTTGTGAGTTAAATATTTTTTGAGCAGTTTCGTCTTTTCCGACTAAGAACCTTTCAAGTAAAGTGAATTTTTTTTGTCTGATTTCATATTATTTCTTACTTATTATTGATAAGCGATGTTAATAACCCTGTAATACCAAAAATTAAGTGTTTTGTGAGTTAAATATTTTTTAAGCATTTTCGTCTTTTGAGACTTAGAACCTTTCAAGTTAAGTCAATTTTTTTGTTTGATTTCATATTATTTCTAACTTATTATTGATAAGCAATGTTAATAACCCTCAAATACCAAAAATCAAGTGTTTTGTGAGTTAAATATTTTTTGAGCAGTTTTGTCTTTTGAGACTATGAACCTTTCAAGTTAAGTCAATTTTTTTTGTCTGATTTCATATTATTTCTTACTTATTATTGATAAGCGATGTTAATAACCCTGTAATACCAAAAATCAAGTGTTTTGTGAGTTAAATATTTTTTGAGCAGTTTCGTCTTTTGAGACTAAGAACCTTTCAAGTTGAGTCAATTTTTTTTGTCTGATTTCATATTTTTTCTAACTTATTATTGATAAGCGATGTTAATAACCCTCAAATACCAAAAATCAAGTGTTTTGTGAGTTAAATATTTTTTAAGCAGTTTCGTCTTTTGAGACTAAGAACCTTTCAAGTTTAGTCAATTTTTTTTGTTTGATTTCATATTATTTCTTACTTATTATTGATAAGCGATGTTAATAACCCTCAAATACCAAAAATCAAGTGTTTTGTGAGTTAAATATTTTTTGAGCAGTTTCGTCTTTTCCGACTAAGAACCTTTCAAGTAAAGTGATTTTTTTTTGTCTGATTTCATATTATTTCTTACTTATTATTGAAAAGCGATGTTAATAACCCTCAAATACCAAAAATCAAGTGTTTTGTGAGTTAAATATTTTTTGAGCAGTTTCGTCTTTTGAGACTAAGAACCTTTCAAGTTAAGTAAATTTTTTTTGTCTGATTTCATATTTTTTCTAACTTATTCTTGATAAGCGATGTTAATAACCCTGTAATACCAATAATCAAGTGTTTTGTGAGATAAATATTTTTTGAGCAGTTTCGTCTTTTGAGACTAAGAACCTTTCAAGTTGAGTCAATTTTTTTTGTCTGATTTCATATTATTTCTTACTTATTATTGATAAGCGATGTTAATAACCCTCAAATACCAAAAATCAAGTGTTTTGTGAGTTAAATACTTTATGAGCAGTTTTGTCTTTTCCGACTAAGAACCTTTCAAGTTAAGTGAATTTTTTTTGTCTGATTTCATATTATTTCTTACTTATTATTGATAAGCGATGTTAATAACCCTCAAATACCAAAAATCAAGTGCTTTGTGAGTGAAATATTTTTTGAGCAGTTTCGTCTTTTCCGACTAAGAACCTTTCAAGTTAAGTCAATTTTTTTTGTCTAATTTCATATTATTTCTAACTTATTATTGATAAGCGATGTTAATAACCCTCAAATACCAAAAATCAAGTGTTTTGTGAGTTAAATACTTTATGAGCAGTTTTGTCTTTTCCGACTAAGAACCTTTCAAGTTAAGTCAATTTTTTTTGTCTGATTTCATTTTATTTCTTACTTATTATTGATAAGCGATGTTAATGCCCCTCAAATACCAAAAATCAAGTGTTTTGTGAGTTAAATATTTTTTAAGCAGTTTCGTCTTTTGAGACTAAGAACCTTTCAAGTTTAGTACATTTTTTTTTGTCTGATTTCAGATTATTACTAATTGATTATTGATAAGCGATGTTAATAACCCTCAAATACCAAAAATCAAGTGTTTTGTGAGTTAAATATTTTTTGAGCAGCTTCGTCTTTTGAGACTAAGAACCTTTCAAGTTTAGTAAATTTTTTTTTGTCTGATTTCAGATTATTACTAATTGATTATTGATAAGCGATGTTAATGACCCTCAAATACCAAAAATCAAGTGATTTGTGAGTTAAATATTTTTTAAGCAGTTTCGTCTTTTGAGACTAAGAACCTTTCAAGTTTAGTCAATTTTTTTTGTTAATTTTCATATTATTTCTTACTTATTATTGATAAGCGATGTAAATAACCCTGTCATACCAAAAATCAAGTGTTTTGTGAGATAAATATTTTTTGAGCAGTTTCGTCTTTTGAGACTAAGAACCTTTCAAGTTAAGTCAATTTTTTTTTGTCTGATTTCATATTATTTCTTACTTATTATTGATAAGCGATGTTTATGACCCTCAAATACCAAAAATCAAGTGTTTTGTGAGTTAAATATTTTTTAAGCAGTTTCGTCTTTTGAGACTAAGAACCTTTCAAGTTGAGTCAATTTTTTTGTCTGATTTAATATTATTTCTTACTTATTATTGATAAGCGATGTTAATGACCCTCAAATACCAAAAATCAAGTGTTTTGTGAGTTAAATATTTTTAAGCAGTTTCGTCTTTTGAGACTAAGAACCTTTCAAGTTAAGTCAATTTTTTTTGTTTGATTTCATATTATTTCTAACTTATTATTGATAAGCGATGTTAATAACCCTCAAATACCAAAAATCAAGTGTTTTGTGAGTTAAATATTTTTTGAGCAGTTTCGTCTTTTCCGACTAAGAACCTTTCAAGTTAAGTGAATTTTTTTGGCTGATTTCATATTTTTTCTAACTTATTATTGATAAGCGATGTTAATTACCCTCAAATACCAAAAATCAAGTGTTTTGTGAGTTAAATATTTTTTGAGCAGTTTCGTCTTTTGAGACTAAGAACCTTTCAAGTTAAGTAAAGTTTTTTTGTCTGATTTCATATTTTTTCTAACTTATTATTGATAAGCGATGTTAATAACCCTGTAATACCAATAATCAAGTGTTTTGTGAGATAAATATTTTTGGAGCAGTTTCGTCTTTTGAGACTAAGAACCTTTCAAGTTGAGTTTTTTTTTTTGTCTGATTTCATATTTTTTCTAACTTATTATTGATAAGCGATGTTAATAACCCTCAAATACCAAAAATCAAGTGTTTTGTGAGTTAAATATTTTTTGAGCAGTTTTGTCTTTTGAGACTAAGAACCTTTCAAGTTGAGTCAATTTTTTTTTGTCTGATTTCATATTATTACTTATTGATTATTGATAAGCGATATTAATAACCTTCAAATACCAAAAATCAAGTGTTTTGTGAGTTAAATATTTTTTGAGCAGTTTCGTCTTTTGAGACTAAGAACCTTTCAAGTTTGGTAAATTTTTGTTGTCTGATATTATATTTTTTCTAACTTATTATTGATAAGCGATGTTAATAACCCTCAAATACCAAAAATCAAGTGTTTTGTGAGTTAAATATTTTTTGAGCAGTTTCGTCTTTTCCGACTAAGAACCTTTCAAGTAAAGTGAATTTTTTTTGTCTGATTTCATATTATTTCTTACTTATTATTGATAAGCGATGTTAATAACCCTGTAATACCAAAAATCAAGTGTTTTGTGAGTTAAATATTTTTTGAGCAGTTTTGTCTTTTGAGACTATGAACCTTTCAAGTTAAGTCAATTTTTTTTGTCTGATTTCATATTATTTCTTACTTATTATTGATAAGCGATGTTAATAACCCTGTCATACCGAAAATCAAGTGTTTTGTGAGTTAAATATTTTTTGAGCAGTTTTGTCTTTTGAGACTATGAACCTTTCAAGTTAAGTCAATTTTTTTTGTCTGATTTCATATTATTTCTTACTTATTATTGATAAGCGATGTTAATAACCCTGTCATACCGAAAATCAAGTGTTTTGTGAGATAAATATTTTTTGAGCAGTTTTGTCTTTTGAGACTATGAACCTTTCAAGTTAAGTCAATTTTTGTTGTCTGATATTATATTTTTTCTAACTTATTATTGATAAGCGATGTTAATAACCCTCAAATACCAAAAATCAAGTGTTTTGTGAGTTAAATATTTTTTGAGCAGTTTCGTCTTTTCCGACTAAGAACCTTTCAAGTAAAGTGAATTTTTTTTGTCTGATTTCATATTATTTCTTACTTATTATTGAAAAGCGATGTTGATAACCCTCAAATACCAAAAATCAAGTGTTTTGTGAGTTAAATATTTTTTGAGCAGTTTTGTCTTTTGAGACTATGAACCTTTCAAGTTAAGTCAATTTTTTTGTCTGATTTCATATTATTTCTTACTTATTATTGATAAGCGATGTTAATAACCCTGTCATACCGAAAATCAAGTGTTTTGTGAGATAAATATTTTTTGAGCAGTTTTGTCTTTTGAGACTATGAACCTTTCAAGTTAAGTCAATTTTTTTTGTCTGATTTCATATTATTTCTTACTTATTATTGATAAGCGATGTAAATAACCCTGTAATACCAAAAATCAAGTGTTTTGTGAGTTAAATATTTTTTGAGCAGTTTCGTCTTTTAAGACTTAGAACCTTTCAAGTTAAGTCAATTTTTTTGTCTGATTTCATATTATTTCTTACTTATTATTGATAAGCGATGTTAATAACCCTGTAATACCAATAATCAAGTGTTTTGTGAGATAAATATTTTTTGAGCAGTTTCGTCTTTTGAGACTAAGAACCTTTCAAGTTGAGTCAATTTTTTTTGTCTGATTTCATATTATTTCTTACTTATTATTGATAAGCGATGTTAATGACCCTCAAATACCAAAAATCAAGTGTTTTGTGAGTTAAATACTTTATGAGCAGTTTTGTCTTTTCCGACTAAGAACCTTTCAAGTTAAGTGAATTTTTTTTGTCTGATTTCATATTATTTCTTACTTATTATTGATAAGCGATGTTAATGACCCTCAAATACCAAAAATCAAGTGTTTTGTGAGTTAAATATTTTTTGAGCAGTTTCGTCTTTTCCGACTAAGAACCTTTCAAGTAAAGTGAATTTTTTTTGTCTGATTTCATATTATTTCTTACTTATTATTGATAAGCGATGTAAATAACCCTGTCATACCAAAAATCAACTGTTTTGTGAGATAAATATTTTTTGAGCAGTTTCGTCTTTTGAGACTAAGAACCTTTCAAGTTGAGTCAATTTTTTTTGTCTGATTTCATATTATTTCTTACTTATTATTGATAAGCGATGTCTATGACCCTCAAATACCAAAAATCAAGTGTTTTGTGAGTTAAATATTTTTTGAGCAGTTTCGTCTTTTGAGACTAAGAACCTTTCAAGTTGAGTCAATTTTTTTTTGTCTGATTTCATATTATTACTTATTGATTATTGATAAGCGATATTAATAACCTTCAAATACCAAAAATCAAGTGTTTTGTGAGTTAAATATTTTTTGAACATTTTCGTCTTTTGAGACTAAGAACCTTTCAAGTTGAGTCAATTTTTTTTGTCTGATATCATATTATTTCTTACTTATTATTGATAAGCGATATAAATAACCCTCAAATACCAAAAATCAAGTGTTTTGTGAGTTAAATATTTTTTGAGCAGTTTCGTCTTTTGAGACTAAGAACCTTTCAAGTTGAGTCAATTTTTTTTTGGTCTGATTTCATATTATTACTTATTGATTATTGATAAGCGATATTAATAACCTTCAAATACCAAAAATCAAGTGTTTTGTGAGTTAAATATTTTTTGAACATTTTCGTCTTTTGAGACTAAGAACCTTTCAAGTTGAGTCAATTTTTTTTGTCTGATATCATATTATTTCTTACTTATTATTGATAAGCGATGTTAATAACCCTCAAATACCAAAAATCAAGTGTTTTGTGAGTTAAATATTTTTTGAGCAGTTTCGTCTTTTCCGACTAAGAACCTTTCAAGTAAAGTGAATTTTTTTTGTCTGATTTCATATTATTTCTTACTTATTATTGAAAAGCGATGTTAATAACCCTCAAATACCAAAAATCAAGTGTTTTGTGAGTTAAATATTTTTTGAGCAGTTTTGTCTTTTGAGACTATGAACCTTTCAAGTTAAGTCAATTTTTTTTGTTTGATTTCATATTATTTCTAACTTATTATTGATAAGCGATGTTAATAACCCTCAAATACCAAAAATCAAGTGTTTTGTGAGTTAAATATTTTTTGAGCAGTTTCGTCTTTTCCGACTAAGAACCTTTCAAGTAAAGTGAATTTTTTTTGTCTGATTTCATATTATTTCTTACTTATTATTGATAAGCGATGTTAATAACCCTGTAATACCAAAAATTAAGTGTTTTGTGAGTTAAATATTTTTTAAGCATTTTCGTCTTTTGAGACTAAGAACCTTTCAAGTTAAGTCAATTTTTTTTGTCTGATTTCATATTATTTCTTACTTATTATTGATAAGCGATGTTAATGACCCTCAAATACCAAAAATCAAGTGTTTTGTGAGTTAAATATTTTTTGAGCAGTTTCGTCTTTTCCGACTAAGAACCTTTCAAGTAAAGTGAATTTTTTTTGTCTGATTTCATATTATTTCTTACTTATTATTGATAAGCGATGTTAATAACCCTGTAATACCAAAAATTAAGTGTTTTGTGAGTTAAATATTTTTTAAGCAGTTTCGTCTTTTGAGACTAAGAACCTTTCAAGTTAAGTCAATTTTTTTTGTTTGATTTCATATTATTTCTAACTTATTATTGATAAGCGATGTTAATAACCCTCAAATACCAAAAATCAAGTGTTTTGTGAGTTAAATATTTTTTGAGCAGTTTCGTCTTTTCCGACTAAGAACCTTTCAAGTTAAGTGAATTTTTTTGGCTGATTTCATATTTTTTCTAACTTATTATTGATAAGCGATGTTAATTACCCTCAAATACCAAAAATCAAGTGTTTTGTGAGTTAAATATTTTTTGAGCAGTTTTGTCTTTTGAGACTATGAACCTTTCAAGTTAAGTCAATTTTTTTTGTCTGATTTCATATTATTTCTTACTTATTATTGATAAGCGATGTTAATAACCCTGTAATACCAAAAATCAAGTGTTTTGTGAGTTAAATATTTTTTGAGCAGTTTCGTCTTTTGAGACTAAGAACCTTTCAAGTTGAGTCAATTTTTTTTGTCTGATTTCATATTTTTTCTAACTTATTATTGATAAGCGATGTTAATTACCCTCAAATACCAAAAATCAAGTGTTTTGTGAGTTAAATATTTTTTAATCAGTTTCGTCTTTTGAGACTAAGAACCTTTCAAGTTTAGTCAATTTTTTTTGTTTGATTTCATATTATTTCTTATTTATTATTGATAAGCGATGTTAATAACCCTCAAATACCAAAAATCAAGTGTTTTGTGAGTTAAATATTTTTTGAGCAGTTTCGTCTTTTGAGACTATGAACCTTTCAAGTTAAGTCAATTTTTTTTGTTTGATTTCATATTATTTCTAACTTATTATTGATAAGCGATGTTAATAACCCTCAAATACCAAAAATCAAGTGTTTTGTGAGTTAAATATTTTTTGAGCAGTTTCGTCTTTTCCGACTAAGAACCTTTCAAGTAAAGTGAATTTTTTTTGTCTGATTTCATATTATTTCTTACTTATTATTGATAAGCGATGTTAATAACCCTGTAATACTAAAAATTAAGTGTTTTGTGAGTTAAATATTTTTTAAGCAGTTTCGTCTTTTGAGACTAAGAACCTTTCAAGTTAAGTCAATTTTTTTTGTTTGATTTCATATTATTTCTAACTTATTATTGATAAGCGATGTTAATAACCCTCAAATACCAAAAATCAAGTGTTTTGTGAGTTAAATATTTTTTGAGCAGTTTCGTCTTTTCCGACTAAGAACCTTTCAAGTTAAGTGAATTTTTTTGGCTGATTTCATATTTTTTCTAACTTATTATTGATAAGCGATGTTAATTACCCTCAAATACCAAAAATCAAGTGTTTTGTGAGTTAAATATTTTTTGAGCGGTTTTGTCTTTTGAGACTATGAACCTTTCAAGTTAAGTCAATTTTTTTTGTCTGATTTCATATTATTTCTTACTTATTATTGATAAGCGATGTTAATAACCCTGTAATACCAAAAATCAAGTGTTTTGTGAGTTAAATATTTTTTGAGCAGTTTTGTCTTTTGAGACTAAGAACCTTTCAAGTTGAGTCAATTTTTTTTTGTCTGATTTCATATTATTACTTATTGATTATTGATAAGCGATATTAATAACCTTCAAATACCAAAAATCAAGTGTTTTGTGAGTTAAATATTTTTTGAGCAGTTTCGTCTTTTGAGACTAAGAACCTTTCAAGTTTGGTAAATTTTTGTTGTCTGATATTATATTTTTTCTAACTTATTATTGATAAGCGATGTTAATAACCCTCAAATACCAAAAATCAAGTGTTTTGTGAGTTAAATATTTTTTGAGCAGTTTCGTCTTTTCCGACTAAGAACCTTTCAAGTAAAGTAAATTTTTTTTGTCTGATTTCATATTATTTCTTACTTATTATTGAAAAGCGATGTTAATTACCCTCAAATACCAAAAATCAAGTGTTTTGTGAGTTAAATATTTTTTGAGCAGTTTTGTCTTTTGAGACTATGAACCTTTCAAGTTAAGTCAATTTTTTTTGTCTGATTTCATATTATTTCTTACTTATTATTGATAAGCGATGTTAATAACCCTGTCATACCGAAAATCAAGTGTTTTGTGAGATAAATATTTTTTGATCAGTTTTGTCTTTTGAGACTATGAACCTTTCAAGTTAAGTCAATTTTTGTTGTCTGATATTATATTTTTTCTAACTTATTATTGATAAGCGATGTTAATAACCCTCAAATACCAAAAATCAAGTGTTTTGTGAGTTAAATATTTTTTGAGCAGTTTCGTCTTTTCCGACTAAGAACCTTTCAAGTAAAGTGAATTTTTTTTGTCTGATTTCATATTATTTCTTACTTATTATTGAAAAGCGATGTTGATAACCCTCAAATACCAAAAATCAAGTGTTTTGTGAGTTAAATATTTTTTGAGCAGTTTTGTCTTTTGAGACTATGAACCTTTCAAGTTAAGTAAATTTTTTTGTCTGATTTCATATTATTTCTTACTTATTATTGATAAGCGATGTTAATAACCCTATCATACCGAAAATCAAGTGTTTTGTGAGATAAATATTTTTTGAGCAGTTTTGTCTTTTGAGACTATGAACCTTTCAAGTTAAGTCAATTTTTTTTGTCTGATTTCATATTATTTCTTACTTATTATTGATAAGCGATGTAAATAACCCTGTAATACCAAAAATCAAGTGTTTTGTGAGTTAAATATTTTTTGAGCAGTTTCGTCTTTTAAGACTTAGAACCTTTCAAGTTAAGTCAATTTTTTTGTCTGATTTCATATTATTTCTTACTTATTATTGATAAGCGATGTTAATAACCCTGTAATACCAATAATCAAGTGTTTTGTGAGATAAATATTTTTTGAGCAGTTTCGTCTTTTGAGACTAAGAACCTTTCAAGTTGAGTCAATTTTTTTTGTCTGATTTCATATTATTTCTTACTTATTATTGATAAGCGATGTTAATGACCCTCAAATACCAAAAATCAAGTGTTTTGTGAGTTAAATACTTTATGAGCAGTTTTGTCTTTTCCGACTAAGAACCTTTCAAGTTAAGTGAATTTTTTTTGTCTGATTTCATATTATTTCTTACTTATTATTGATAAGCGATGTTAATGACCCTCAAATACCAAAAATCAAGTGTTTTGTGAGTTAAATATTTTTTGAGCAGTTTCGTCTTTTCCGACTAAGAACCTTTCAAGTAAAGTGAATTTTTTTTGTCTGATTTCATATTATTTCTTACTTATTATTGATAAGCGATGTAAATAACCCTGTCATACCAAAAATCAAGTGTTTTGTGAGATAAATATTTTTTGAGCAGTTTCGTCTTTTGAGACTAAGAACCTTTCAAGTTGAGTCAATTTTTTTTGTCTGATTTCATATTATTTCT
Source organism: Odontocerum albicorne (assembly GCA_949825065.1). Taxonomy (NCBI): domain Eukaryota; kingdom Metazoa; phylum Arthropoda; class Insecta; order Trichoptera; family Odontoceridae; genus Odontocerum; species Odontocerum albicorne. Next base: position 30,289,682 of record OX463859.1, on the reverse strand, counting down.
TACTTATTATTGATAAGCGATGTTAATGACCCTCAAATACCAAAAATCAAGTGTTTTGTGAGTTAAATATTTTTTGAGCAGTTTCGTCTTTTGAGAACCTTTCAAGTTGAGTCAATTTTTTTTTGTCTGATTTCATATTATTACTTATTGATTATTGATAAGCGATATTAATAACCTTCAAATACCAAAAATCAAGTGTTTTGTGAGTTAAATATTTTTTGAACATTTTCGTCTTTTGAGACTAAGAACCTTTCAAGTTGAGTCAATTTTTTTTGTCTGATATCATATTATTTCTTACTTATTATTGATAAGCGATATAAATAACCCTCAAATACCAAAAATCAAGTGTTTTGTGAGTTAAATATTTTTTGAGCAGTTTCGTCTTTTGAGACTAAGAACCTTTCAAGTTGAGTCAATTTTTTTTTGGTCTGATTTCATATTATTACTTATTGATTATTGATAAGCGATATTAATAACCTTCAAATACCAAAAATCAAGTGTTTTGTGAGTTAAATATTTTTTGAACATTTTCGTCTTTTGAGACTAAGAACCTTTCAAGTTGAGTCAATTTTTTTTGTCTGATATCATATTATTTCTTACTTATTATTGATAAGCGATGTTAATAACCCTCAAATACCAAAAATCAAGTGTTTTGTGAGTTAAATATTTTTTGAGCAGTTTCGTCTTTTCCGACTAAGAACCTTTCAAGTAAAGTGAATTTTTTTTGTCTGATTTCATATTATTTCTTACTTATTATTGAAAAGCGATGTTAATAACCCTCAAATACCAAAAATCAAGTGTTTTGTGAGTTAAATATTTTTTGAGCAGTTTTGTCTTTTGAGACTATGAACCTTTCAAGTTAAGTCAATTTTTTTTGTTTGATTTCATATTATTTCTAACTTATTATTGATAAGCGATGTTAATAACCCTCAAATACCAAAAATCAAGTGTTTTGTGAGTTAAATATTTTTTGAGCAGTTTCGTCTTTTCCGACTAAGAACCTTTCAAGTAAAGTGAATTTTTTTTGTCTGATTTCATATTATTTCTTACTTATTATTGATAAGCGATGTTAATAACCCTGTAATACCAAAAATCAAGTGTTTTGTGAGTTAAATATTTTTTAAGCATTTTCGTCTTTTGAGACTAAGAACCTTTCAAGTTAAGTCAATTTTTTTTGTCTGATTTCATATTATTTCTTACTTATTATTGATAAGCGATGTTAATGACCCTCAAATACCAAAAATCAAGTGTTTTGTGAGTTAAATATTTTTTGAGCAGTTTCGTCTTTTCCGACTAAGAACCTTTCAAGTTAAGTGAATTTTTTTGGCTGATTTCATATTTTTTCTAACTTATTATTGATAAGCGATGTTAATTACCCTCAAATACCAAAAATCAAGTGTTTTGTGAGTTAAATATTTTTTGAGCAGTTTTGTCTTTTGAGACTATGAACCTTTCAAGTTAAGTCAATTTTTTTTGTCTGATTTCATATTATTTCTTACTTATTATTGATAAGCGATGTTAATAACCCTGTAATACCAAAAATCAAGTGTTTTGTGAGTTAAATATTTTTTGAGCAGTTTCGTCTTTTGAGACTAAGAACCTTTCAAGTTGAGTCAATTTTTTTTGTCTGATTTCATATTTTTTCTAACTTATTATTGATAAGCGATGTTAATTACCCTCAAATACCAAAAATCAAGTGTTTTGTGAGTTAAATATTTTTTAATCAGTTTCGTCTTTTGAGACTAAGAACCTTTCAAGTTTAGTCAATTTTTTTTGTCTGATTTCATATTATTTCTTACTTATTATTGATAAGCGATGTTAATGACCCTCAAATACCAAAAATCAAGTGTTTTGTGAGTTAAATATTTTTTGAGCAGTTTCGTCTTTTCCGACTAAGAACCTTTCAAGTAAAGTGAATTTTTTTTGTCTGATTTCATATTATTTCTTACTTATTATTGATAAGCGATGTTAATAACCCTGTAATACTAAAAATTAAGTGTTTTGTGAGTTAAATATTTTTTAAGCAGTTTCGTCTTTTGAGACTAAGAACCTTTCAAGTTAAGTCAATTTTTTTTGTTTGATTTCATATTATTTCTAACTTATTATTGATAAGCGATGTTAATAACCCTCAAATACCAAAAATCAAGTGTTTTGTGAGTTAAATATTTTTTGAGCAGTTTCGTCTTTTCCGACTAAGAACCTTTCAAGTTAAGTGAATTTTTTTGGCTGATTTCATATTTTTTCTAACTTATTATTGATAAGCGATGTTAATTACCCTCAAATACCAAAAATCAAGTGTTTTGTGAGTTAAATATTTTTTGAGCGGTTTTGTCTTTTGAGACTATGAACCTTTCAAGTTAAGTCAATTTTTTTTGTCTGATTTCATATTTTTTCTAACTTATTATTGATAAGCGATGTTAATAACCCTCAAATACCAAAAATCAAGTGTTTTGTGAGTTAAATATTTTTTAAGCAGTTTCGTCTTTTGAGACTAAAAACCTTTCAAGTTTAGTCAATTTTTTTTGTTTGATTTCATATTATTTCTTATTTATTATTGATAAGCGATGTTAATAACCCTCAAATACCAAAAATCAAGTGTTTTGTGAGTTAAATATTTTTTGAGCTGTTTCGTCTTTTGAGACTAAGAACCTTTCAAGTTTAGTCAATTTTTGTTGTCTGATTTCATATTTTTTCTAACTTATTATTGATAAGCGATGTAAATAACCCTCAAATACCAAAAATCAAGTGTTTTGTGAGTTAAATATTTTTTGAGCAGTTTCGTCTTTTCCGACTAAGAACCTTTCAAGTAAAGTGAATTTTTTTTGTCTGATTTCATATTATTTCTTACTTATTATTGATAAGCGATGTTAATAACCCTGTAATACCAATAATCAAGTGTTTTGTGAGATAAATATTTTTTGAGCAGTTTCGTCTTTTGAGACTAAGAACCTTTCAAGTTGAGTCAATTTTTTTTGTCTGATTTCATATTATTTCTAACTTATTATTGATAAGCGATGTTAATGACCCTCAAATACCAAAAATCAAGTGTTTTGTGAGTTAAATATTTTTTAAGCATTTTCGTCTTTTGAGACTAAGAACCTTTCAAGTTAAGTCAATTTTTTTTGTCTGATTTCATATTATTTCTTACTTATTATTGATAAGCGATGTTAATGACCCTCAAATACCAAAAATCAAGTGTTTTGTGAGTTAAATATTTTTTGAGCAGTTTCGTCTTTTCCGACTAAGAACCTTTCAAGTTAAGTGAATTTTTTTGGCTGATTTCATATTTTTTCTAACTTATTATTGATAAGCGATGTTAATTACCCTCAAATACCAAAAATCAAGTGTTTTGTGAGTTAAATATTTTTTGAGCAGTTTTGTCTTTTGAGACTATGAACCTTTCAAGTTAAGTCAATTTTTTTTGTCTGATTTCATATTATTTCTTACTTATTATTGATAAGCGATGTTAATAACCCTGTAATACCAAAAATCAAGTGTTTTGTGAGTTAAATATTTTTTGAGCAGTTTCGTCTTTTGAGACTAAGAACCTTTCAAGTTGAGTCAATTTTTTTTGTCTGATTTCATATTTTTTCTAACTTATTATTGATAAGCGATGTTAATTACCCTCAAATACCAAAAATCAAGTGTTTTGTGAGTTAAATATTTTTTAATCAGTTTCGTCTTTTGAGACTAAGAACCTTTCAAGTTTAGTCAATTTTTTTTGTCTGATTTCATATTATTTCTTACTTATTATTGATAAGCGATGTTAATGACCCTCAAATACCAAAAATCAAGTGTTTTGTGAGTTAAATATTTTTTGAGCAGTTTCGTCTTTTCCGACTAAGAACCTTTCAAGTAAAGTGAATTTTTTTTGTCTGATTTCATATTATTTCTTACTTATTATTGATAAGCGATGTTAATAACCCTGTAATACTAAAAATTAAGTGTTTTGTGAGTTAAATATTTTTTAAGCAGTTTCGTCTTTTGAGACTAAGAACCTTTCAAGTTAAGTCAATTTTTTTTGTTTGATTTCATATTATTTCTAACTTATTATTGATAAGCGATGTTAATAACCCTCAAATACCAAAAATCAAGTGTTTTGTGAGTTAAATATTTTTTGAGCAGTTTCGTCTTTTCCGACTAAGAACCTTTCAAGTTAAGTGAATTTTTTTGGCTGATTTCATATTTTTTCTAACTTATTATTGATAAGCGATGTTAATTACCCTCAAATACCAAAAATCAAGTGTTTTGTGAGTTAAATATTTTTTGAGCGGTTTTGTCTTTTGAGACTATGAACCTTTCAAGTTAAGTCAATTTTTTTTGTCTGATTTCATATTTTTTCTAACTTATTATTGATAAGCGATGTTAATAACCCTCAAATACCAAAAATCAAGTGTTTTGTGAGTTAAATATTTTTTAAGCAGTTTCGTCTTTTGAGACTAAAAACCTTTCAAGTTTAGTCAATTTTTTTTGTTTGATTTCATATTATTTCTTATTTATTATTGATAAGCGATGTTAATAACCCTCAAATACCAAAAATCAAGTGTTTTGTGAGTTAAATATTTTTTGAGCTGTTTCGTCTTTTGAGACTAAGAACCTTTCAAGTTTAGTCAATTTTTGTTGTCTGATTTCATATTTTTTCTAACTTATTATTGATAAGCGATGTAAATAACCCTCAAATACCAAAAATCAAGTGTTTTGTGAGTTAAATATTTTTTGAGCAGTTTCGTCTTTTCCGACTAAGAACCTTTCAAGTAAAGTGAATTTTTTTTGTCTGATTTCATATTATTTCTTACTTATTATTGATAAGCGATGTTAATAACCCTGTAATACCAATAATCAAGTGTTTTGTGAGATAAATATTTTTTGAGCAGTTTCGTCTTTTGAGACTAAGAACCTTTCAAGTTGAGTCAATTTTTTTTGTCTGATTTCATATTATTTCTAACTTATTATTGATAAGCGATGTTAATGACCCTCAAATACCAAAAATCAAGTGTTTTGTGAGTTAAATACTTTATGAGCAGTTTTGTCTTTTCCGACTAAGAACCTTTCAAGTTAAGTGAATTTTTTTTGTCTGATTTCATATTATTTCTTACATATTATTGATAAGCGATGTTAATAACCCTGTAATACCAATAATCAAGTGTTTTGTGAGATAAATATTTTTTGAGCAGTTTCGTCTTTTGAGACTAAGAACCTTTCAAGTTGAGTCAATTTTTTTTGTCTGATTTCATATTATTTCTAACTTATTATTGATAAGCGATGTTAATTACCCTCAAATACCAAAAATCAAGTGTTTTGTGAGTTAAATATTTTTTGAGCAGTTTCGTCTTTTGAGACTAAGAACCTTTCAAGTTGAGTCAATTTTTTTTGTCTGATATCATATTATTTCTTACTTATTATTGATAAGCGATGTAAATAACCCTGTCATACCAAAAATCAAGTGTTTTGTGAGATAAATATTTTTTGAGCAGTTTCGTCTTTTGAGACTAAGAACCTTTCAAGTTGAGTCAATTTTTTTTGTCTGATTTCATATTATTTCTTACTTATTATTGATAAGCGATGTTAATGACCCTCAAATACCAAAAATCAAGTGTTTTGTGAGTTAAATATTTTTTGAGCAGTTTCGTCTTTTGAGACTAAGAACCTTTCAAGTTGAGTCAATTTTTTTTGTCTGATTTCATATTATTACTTATTGATTATTGATAAGCGATATTAATAACCTTCAAATACCAAAAATCAAGTGTTTTGTGAGTTAAATATTTTTTGAACATTTTCGTCTTTTGAGACTAAGAACCTTTCAAGTTGAGTCAATTTTTTTTGTCTGATATCATATTATTTCTTACTTATTATTGATAAGCGATATAAATAACCCTCAAATACCAAAAATCAAGTGTTTTGTGAGTTAAATATTTTTTGAGCAGTTTCGTCTTTTCCGACTAAGAACCTTTCAAGTTAAGTGAATTTTTTTGGCTGATTTCATATTTTTTCTAACTTATAATTAATAAGCGATGTTAATAACCCTCAAATACCAAAAATCAAGTGTTTTGTGAGTTAAATATTTTTTGAGCAGTTTTGTCTTTTGAGACTATGAACCTTTCAAGTTAAGTCAATTTTTTTTGTCTGATTTCATATTATTTCTTACTTATTATTGATAAGCGATGTTAATAACCCTGTAATACCAAAAATCAAGTGTTTTGTGAGTTAAATATTTTTTGAGCAGTTTCGTCTTTTGAGACTAAGAACCTTTCAAATTGAGTCAATTTTTTTTGTATGATTTCATATTTTTTCTAACTTATTATTGATAAGCGATGTTTAACCCTCAAATACCAAAAATCAAGTGTTTTGTGAGTTAAATATTTTTTAAGCAGTTTCGTCTTTTGAGACTTTCAAGTTTAGTCAATTTTTTTTTGTTTGATTTCATATTATTTCTTACTTATTATTGATAAGCGATGTTAATAACCCTCAAATACCAAAAATCAAGTGTTTTGTGAGTTAAATATTTTTTGAGCAGTTTCGTCTTTTGAGACTAAGAACCTTTCAAGTTGAGTCAATTTTTGTTGTCTGATTTCATATTTTTTCTAACTTATTATTGATAAGCGATGTTAATAACCCTCAAATACCAAAAATCAAGTGTTTTGTGAGTTAAATATTTTTTGAGCAGTTTCGTCTTTTCCGACTAAGAACCTTTCAAGTAAAGTGAATTTTTTTTTGTCTGATTTCATATTATTTCTTACTTATTATTGAAAAGCGATGTTAATAACCCTCAAATACCAAAAATCAAGTGTTTTGTGAGTTAAATATTTTTTGAGCAGTTTTGTCTTTTGAGACTATGAACCTTTCAAGTTAAGTCAATTTTTTTTGTTTGATTTCATATTATTTCTAACTTATTATTGATAAGCGATGTTAATAACCCTTAAATACCAAAAATCAAGTGTTTTGTGAGTTAAATATTTTTTGAGCAGTTTCGTCTTTTCCGACTAAGAACCTTTCAAGTAAAGTGAATTTTTTTTGTCTGATTTCATATTATTTCTTACTTATTATTGATAAGCGATGTTAATAACCCTGTAATACCAAAAATTAAGTGTTTTGTGAGTTAAATATTTTTTAAGCAGTTTCGTCTTTTGAGACTAAGAACCTTTCAAGTTAAGTCAATTTTTTTTGTTTGATTTCATATTATTTCTAACTTATTATTGATAAGCGATGTTAATAACCCTCAAATACCAAAAATCAAGTGTTTTGTGAGTTAAATATTTTTTGAGCAGTTTCGTCTTTTCCGACTAAGAACCTTTCAAGTTAAGTGAATTTTTTTGGCTGATTTCATATTTTTTCTAACTTATTATTGATAAGCGATGTTAATTACCCTCAAATACCAAAAATCAAGTGTTTTGTGAGTTAAATATTTTTTGAGCAGTTTTGTCTTTTGAGACTATGAACCTTTCAAGTTAAGTCAATTTTTTTTGTCTGATTTCATATTATTTCTTACTTATTATTGATAAGCGATGTTAATAACCCTGTAATACCAAAAAATCAAGTGTTTTGTGAGTTAAATATTTTTTGAGCAGTTTCGTCTTTTGAGACTAAGAACCTTTCAAGTTTAGTCAATTTTTTTTGTTTGATTTCATATTATTTCTTATTTATTATTGATAAGCGATGTTAATAACCCTCAAATACCAAAAATCAAGTGTTTTGTGAGTTAAATATTTTTTGAGCAGTTTCGTCTTTTGAGACTAAGAACCTTTCAAGTTTAGTCAATTTTTGTTGTCTGATTTCATATTTTTTCTAACTTATTATTGATAAGCGATGTTAATAACCCTCAAATACCAAAAATCAAGTGTTTTGTGAGTTAAATATTTTTTGAGCAGTTTCGTCTTTTCCGACTAAGAACCTTTCAAGTAAAGTGAATTTTTTTTGTCTGATTTCATATTATTTCTTACTTATTATTGAAAAGCGATGTTAATAACCCTCAAATACCAAAAATCAAGTGTTTTGTGAGTTAAATATTTTTTGAGCAGTTTTGTCTTTTGAGACTATGAACCTTTCAAGTTAAGTCAATTTTTTTTGTTTGATTTCATATTATTTCTAACTTATTATTGATAAGCGATGTTAATAACCCTCAAATACCAAAAATCAAGTGTTTTGTGAGTTAAATATTTTTTGAGCAGTTTCGTCTTTTCCGACTAAGAACCTTTCAAGTAAAGTGAATTTTTTTTGTCTGATTTCATATTATTTCTTACTTATTATTGATAAGCGATGTTAATAACCCTGTAATACCAAAAATTAAGTGTTTTGTGAGTTAAATATTTTTTAAGCATTTTCGTCTTTTGAGACTAAGAACCTTTCAAGTTAAGTCAATTTTTTTTGTCTGATTTCATATTATTTCTTACTTATTATTGATAAGCGATGTTAATGACCCTCAAATACCAAAAATCAAGTGTTTTGTGAGTTAAATATTTTTTGAGCAGTTTCGTCTTTTCCGACTAAGAACCTTTCAAGTAAAGTGAATTTTTTTTGTCTGATTTCATATTATTTCTTACTTATTATTGATAAGCGATGTTAATAACCCTGTAATACCAAAAATTAAGTGTTTTGTGAGTTAAATATTTTTTAAGCAGTTTCGTCTTTTGAGACTAAGAACCTTTCAAGTTAAGTCAATTTTTTTTGTTTGATTTCATATTATTTCTAACTTATTATTGATAAGCGATGTTAATAACCCTCAAATACCAAAAATCAAGTGTTTTGTGAGTTAAATATTTTTTGAGCAGTTTCGTCTTTTCCGACTAAGAACCTTTCAAGTAAAGTGAATTTTTTTTGTCTGATTTCATATTATTTCTTACTTATTATTGATAAGCGATGTTAATAACCCTGTAATACCAAAAATTAAGTGTTTTGTGAGTTAAATATTTTTTAAGCATTTTCGTCTTTTGAGACTTAGAACCTTTCAAGTTAAGTCAATTTTTTTTGTTTGATTTCATATTATTTCTAACTTATTATTGATAAGCAATGTTAATAACCCTCAAATACCAAAAATCAAGTGTTTTGTGAGTTAAATATTTTTTGAGCAGTTTTGTCTTTTGAGACTATGAACCTTTCAAGTTAAGTCAATTTTTTTTGTCTGATTTCATATTATTTCTTACTTATTATTGATAAGCGATGTTAATAACCCTGTAATACCAAAAATCAAGTGTTTTGTGAGTTAAATATTTTTTGAGCAGTTTCGTCTTTTGAGACTAAGAACCTTTCAAGTTGAGTCAATTTTTTTTGTCTGATTTCATATTTTTTCTAACTTATTATTGATAAGCGATGTTAATAACCCTCAAATACCAAAAATCAAGTGTTTTGTGAGTTAAATATTTTTTAAGCAGTTTCGTCTTTTGAGACTAAGAACCTTTCAAGTTTAGTCAATTTTTTTTGTTTGATTTCATATTATTTCTTACTTATTATTGATAAGCGATGTTAATAACCCTCAAATACCAAAAATCAAGTGTTTTGTGAGTTAAATATTTTTTGAGCAGTTTCGTCTTTTCCGACTAAGAACCTTTCAAGTAAAGTGATTTTTTTTTGTCTGATTTCATATTATTTCTTACTTATTATTGAAAAGCGATGTTAATAACCCTCAAATACCAAAAATCAAGTGTTTTGTGAGTTAAATATTTTTTGAGCAGTTTCGTCTTTTGAGACTAAGAAATTTTCAAGTTAAGTCAATTTTTTTTGTCTGATTTCATATTATTTCTTACTTATTATTGATAAGCGATGTTAATAACCCTGTAATACCAAAAATCAAGTGTTTTGTGAGTTAAATATTTTTTGAGCAGTTTCGTCTTTTGAGACTAAGAACCTTTCAAGTTGAGTCAATTTTTTTTGTCTGATTTCATATTATTTCTTACTTATTATTGATAAGCGATGTTAATAACCCTCAAATACCAAAAATCAAGTGTTTTGTGAGTTAAATATTTTTTAAGCAGTTTCGTCTTTTGAGACTAAAAACCTTTCAAGTTTAGTCAATTTTTTTTGGCTGATTTCATATTTTTTCTAACTTATTATTGATAAGCGATGTTAATTACCCTCAAATACCAAAAATCAAGTGTTTTGTGAGTTAAATATTTTTTGAGCGGTTTTGTCTTTTGAGACTATGAACCTTTCAAGTTAAGTCAATTTTTTTTGTCTGATTTCATATTATTTCTTACTTATTATTGATAAGCGATGTTAATAACCCTGTAATACCAAAAATCAAGTGTTTTGTGAGTTAAATATTTTTTGAGCAGTTTCGTCTTTTGAGACTAAGAACCTTTCAAGTTGAGTCAATTTTTTTTGTCTGATTTCATATTTTTTCTAACTTATTATTGATAAGCGATGTTAATAAC